>CM038622.1:52777948-53040448 GCA_021554675.1 Leuciscus idus | reverse complement strand
GCATTTATTACCTGAGACGAGTGGAGAGGAAGGAGCGCAGTACATACAGTGACATCATGTCAGAATCACATGTAATAAAATACTTAACTTTATCACTATGAATATAAACAAATAAGATTTATTTTAGTACTCACTATCAAGCTAGCATATCGATAATGGTAAAGTTTCATTCGGTAACGAGCTATATTTATAAGGCAAAACTAAAAACAGGTTGCATTGATACACGTTTTTCCATTACCATCAGTTACACTGTGATGAAGATGAATTTCGTGTAAGATTCATAACATATACGGTGTTTTGCATGTAAGAGTTTCCATGATGAAAACATTGTTGACTCTAATGAAGACTAACGTTAACGTACACTCCGAGTCCGGAGAAAAGTACCGCATCGTCGGCTCGAGGACAGGTCCGGGGTTGAGGGCGAAGCAGAGGAGGTCGTTCAAGAGTGCGGGCAGGGTCCGAGGAAGTAGTTTTTGCCTTGTTTGCCTTCGCTGACTGCATATGCAGGTGCTTTGAGCTGAATATTTCCGGGAACGGTGACATGTGATGAGTGCACGCAGGGCAGCGCGCGCAGTGGGGCTCGGGGCGGGCACGAGACATGAAGGCATCTGATTGGTTCTTTACATTCGCACCGAATGGCAGTGATTGGTCAGAGTTTTTACTGTCCTGCAGCTGCTACAGAGGTCTGATTTTTTTCATTCCTTTTTCTAAACACATAATGTATTGACTACTATCAGGATGGAAGGACCATTTCACCCAGTATAAAAAAAAGTGTTTCTGAACAGGATTACCTACCCTACCTTTAAGTTCAGTAATTTCACTTAAATGACAATTTAATAGGTAATTTTCATTGCCATTAAAGTGAAATTATTAAACTTAAATATACGAGCTTGATAAAAATGATCAATCTAGAAGAAAATTTCAGATGGCACTTAGAGGCTTTTGCATCTGAACTCTTCATAAATGCAATCTCTGTTGTAACCTAGATCACAGCTTTTTAACATTGATATAACATTCATGTCAGTGAACAATCAACATCTTTTTTTGTGTGTATATAAGATATTAATATAAAGATACTTACTTTATAGGAACATTGTGAGTGAATAATGGGCTGTGATCTCCAATTAACTTTAGATAAAAAATCCGTTTTCTTCATTCACACTAAGGTGGTGGGCATCACACCACTATACAAACTGTTAGAGTTTGATGAGTGAGTGGCTTTGCTCACACAACCATTTGTGCACAATGTAAAGAGAACTTGGGAGCTCACACACCCTTTGGGGCTCTTGAACTTATGACTTGAGGATCAGAAATTGCCTTGTTAAATTGTATAATTTTATAATTAACCTTGACATGAGTTATATTAGTTTAAAAAAAAACTTTGAGTACAGGTGGGGTTTCTTTGGGCTCTGCATAATCTTTTTGCAAGAGGAGGACTCTTTGCAAGTCTAGAGAATGTTGAAAGAGTGGAATAGTGTTTTTTAAAAGGTACTTTAGATATATTTCTACAACTGAACAGTAATTGCACTCCAATTTAGTGCCCATGTCGTCTTTCAGAGAGCCTGGATAGAGTTAACATTTGTCTGAAAAATCATGGTTTTGAAACGAGATAAAAATCAGTCAGTTCATTAGCCTTCTGTAAATCATCGTTTGTACATATGTGGTTTACTTGATTCCATATTAGTAACAACCTTCATTGAGTTCCACAGTTTTTTGTATTGAAAGTGGTGAATTGATGCTCAATAATGTCTTTGTTGTCTCCTTTCTTACCTTAGCTGATGATTAAGTTCTTTTTGTAGATTTTCAGCCCAGCTTTATCTGAACGCTGCCTTTTTCCTGCTGATACAGTCATTAAGATCTTTAGTTGTATATTACTTATTGTTCAGATACCATTATATGATAACATTATTTTTGGTGAGTACATTATCCACACAGAAATGTAGGCTATATAACCCGTTATTTTTTCTGCAGTCAGATCAATGTCCATATTATTCAAAATATGCTTTTTTGTTTATTTTTTAAAACTCCAGGTTTGCTTTGCTTGTTTATCAGGCTGCACAATTTGTCCAAAATTCTTGTGATTTATATATCACAAAAGTTTATATAAGTCTACACAATGTCCTCACTAATATAGTGAAACAAACGTGTGCGTTTGTAGGACATATTTTAAAACCATTTAGACAGAAACAAAGACCCTTAAGTTCTGTTTGTATTTGCTTGAAGGTTTAATCAAAATGTCTTTCAATGTTGTATTTAAGTTGAGGAATTCAAATAAAAACATGTTTCCAAAACAAATATTTAATGGCAAACATGCTGAAGATTAATGGACAGACTGTCACTTCATTATAAGCTGTTTCCTCAAAAGGGTCGTTTTTTTTTTTTTTTAAGTCTTTTCTCCATTGGCTCACTTAAGTATTGAAAATGTTGTAATCGAGTTGGTCCCACTAAACTTATTATATATTTGTTCATATGTTTTTAATAGTTTTGAAAACATTATTTGTATGCATATACTGTAACTAGTGAATGTACATCAGTATTTTTATGTTGTAGCGTAGCGTACCATCACTTTTGATTTGATTGTCATTCTCAATGCTGCTTGTAATTTCTGTCTGAGACTGATTACTGATATTTATGCACCATAAGTCTGATATCTTTTTCTTGTGATGAAGGCTTTATTATTATTATTTTTTGTTTGTAAAGGTAAAGAGTTATCAGTCACTGCAGCACCTGAAGGGAATAACTTAGCAGACAGTCAGTAAGTCAGAACTCTTAGAATTATTTAGAACTCTTAAAAGTTCTTGTTATTGAACTTTTGATCATGTGTTCATTATTAATTACAGGCAGGACAGTAATGTGGACTCCACTTCCTCTCTGAGAGAAAATCCTGAAATGGAAGAAAAACAAGGTAAATAATTTATAATTTGTATTATTTTAACATTGATATCGCAATGTGTGCATCTGCAATGGCAGTGTTACGTGGTCAGATTCCAAAAATTACGGTAAGTACTTGTAATTAGATTATATTACGTTTTAAGATAATCGTAATCAGACCCAGATATGTTTTTATTGATAACATGTTATTCTCACAATGGCAGTAAATTATTAATAATTAATTGATTCTACCCACTACTTTTTTATATTGTACATTTTCCTTTTAAAGAAAGCCTACTACATATAAATGTTCACTTATATATGTTCAGGTTTCCAGCTTTGTTTAATTGCACACACAGACTAGCCACTAGTCATGTGCCTATCACTGAAAACTGAGACCAATACAGCATGATCACTGGATTTACAGAATCATTTCACTTTTAAGAAATGTTTTCTCAACATTGCATATCTAATTAATTCCTGATGAACATATTAACTATTATTTTAAATATGACTCATTTTGAATATATTATCAGTCATTTAACCATGTATTACTATTGTTGGAAGGCTTTTGTCTTTTAAACTTATTTTCATATTTCATATTTAATTTCATATTTACATGCAGTGCAGGGATTCCCCAACTTGTTTTGTCAGCTGAACCTCTTTGACCTGATATATTTACTTGAAGTACCCTTTGATATTTTTTGTTAATAAGTTAGGTCAATAATCAAATGAAGTCAATAATAATAAATAATAAAATTAAGTTCACGGTTCTCTAATGTTGGTAAATGGTCACATGACATGCAGGTAAACAAATAAAATATTTAATCTTTTTAGTAAGTTTTATTTTGATTGTTTTATTTAAAAATTATTATTATTATTTATTATTTTTTTGTTAAAGTTTTTATGATTTATTTAATAGCTTTTCATTAAACTCACAAACCCCTACAGTTCCTTCACAAACCCCAGTCTGGGAGTCCTGTCGTAAAGTAATATTTATGTGCACTTTATGTTGTTGATAACAAAGAATGGATTTAGGGGTGTCCCGATATACCGGTATTGGTGATAACCATGATATTCAAAGCATGAAATACCGATATCATGTTAATTAAGGGTGTGACGATATACTGGTATTGTCAATAACCATATCATATAATATTTGAAATGAATAGTACACATATGATAATAGGACACGTAAATAATTTAGTGCCAGTACCTGGTTGACATATTTTTTACAATTAATTGACAATAGGTACAAATATATACAAATACTGTAGGTGGCGTGAGGAGAGTCTCTAACCACACTCCAAAAAAGTAAGCTTGCCAGTATGGGAGTTTTTTAGGTTTAGAGAAAATGACTCGTCAGACCCCAGTCAGCAAGACATATGTAATTATAAGTACTTTTTAAAATGATTACACATTAAAAATGTAATTAAAACAATTGCATGATAAGAATTTTAAATGTATAAACAAATATAGCTTCAAACCATTAAAGCTAGTAAATAATAAAGAGTAAAAGTATATTTATTTGTGTGTGTGTATATATATATATATATATATATATATATATATATATATATATATATATATTTATATATATTATTTGCCTTTATCACTGTATAGAATACTATAAAATATGATGCATTATTCATCATTCTGTGATAAGAAGCCACATCAGTTTACAGAAGGAAGTTATTTCAATCATTTGACTGACACTATAATGCTATATTGGAGTACAATATGGGAAAGTTATTCCCGTAAATTGTATTTTGATACTGTGCTAAGCAAAACAAAAAAAAGGTTATCATTTTAGTCTCTAAATGAAATCACATAGCATGGTCTTAAAATGTTTTAATAAATGTCAGAATTGTATCATTGATTGAATTAATTCTGAGGATATGACAACAAACAATTTATTTATTTATTTATTTATTTTACAAGTCTACTATGTATTTTAATTTGGTAATGCCATATCTTGGATTTGTGTTCCAAATGGGGGACGCAAGTTAACAGGTTAAGGTATTAGTTGTTGTGTTTTTTTTTTTTTTTTTTTTTTTTTTTCTTGAACTTGACAGTTTTCTCTCTCCTGATTATTTATTTGGCTTTCTCTGGCTTCTTTGACTAGCCTGACTACGTCAGACTTCGTACTTCCGCTCAATTTCAGTTCGCTTCTGTACTCAGTCTGAGATAGCGACCTATCTCTCAGTTTTCCTCCGGCCTGAAAACAGCCGGCCAATCAACGAACAGAGGGCGGGCTGAGAGCCATGACGTAGACGCTGATTGTACCGTGGATGCGTAGATTTACTTCACATAATCTGCAAAAGTCGTTCACAGCCATGTTCACTCCGGTATTTCGCTCGATGGTTTTGTTTTCGCATCATACATGTGTTTACAGTGGAAGTTCGATGCGGCTGAGCCAGCGCATAACACACGTCATAACCAAAAGTTATGTGATTGGCTTACCAATGATTTTAAACTTCAGACAAGCGCCCCCCCCGCGAGAAAGAAAACGCTTTTCAATTACGCCCTTCCAGACTCTGTCTACGAAGCAAAGCGAAGTAGCAGAGTTTGGTATTACCAGGCTATTCTTTGACAATGCCTGTCTCATACTCAACTCTGATAACAGCTTTGTTTCAAGGTTTCTATAGATATTGTGATTTATCTTTACCGTGAATTCTTTTGTCCGTGGTGTGAAAAACCTGATATTGTGACAGCCCTAAATGGAATATATTTTATTTCTCTTTGCATTTTTATATCAATATGGTAGAACATTATCCTATTCATATTAATGTGATAAACGTGTTAGGTCAAAAGTAGTCCGATTATATTAAATGTGTAATGTAACTGATCATTTTACTAACTACAATTTTTGTCATGTAATTTGGAATCAGTAACTGACTGTTGCTGGGTAGATTACTTACAAATTGTAGTCAGTTACTGATTTTAAATTACATGACAAAAATTGTAGTTAGTAATGTAATCTAGATTACTCATTTTAGGTCATATTTTCTGACTACTTTTTGATTACATTTTAGATGACTTTTGACCTAATTTGTTAATCACATTCATTTGAATAGGATCATCTTGTACCATATTGATATAAAAATACAAAGAGAAGGACAACATATTCCATTCTTTATCAACAAATGAAGTGTGTTAAATATTACATTACATCAGGGTATCCCAGACTGGAGTTCATGTTGGAACTGTGGGGGTTCGTGAGTTTAATGAAAAGTGAATCAATTAAATCATAAAAAAATTAAAAAAAATAAAAATAAAAATAAAACACTTACTAAAAAATATCTGCAAATGCAGTGATCAAATGCTGTGTGGATCTCAGCTTTCAGTGATAGGCACATGACTAGTGACTGGTCTGTATTTGCAATTCCACAAACCTGGAAGACCTGAATGTAAGCAGTAGAGTTTAATTGAAAGGAAAAATCTAAATATAACAAAGAAGTAGAATCAATGAATTATGAATAATTTACTGCCATTGTGAGAACAACGTAATCGTGTAATTAATAGAAAAGTAACTGTAGTCTGATTTTGAGTATCTTAAAATGTAATCTAATCTAATTACAAGTACTTCATTTTTGGAATGTGATTATGTAATCCAGATTACTTGTAATCAGTGACTACCCAGCACTGTCTACCCAACAGTGCATAATGGTCACATCAAAGCATGCACAATGTCCAGTATAGGGATCGTAGTTGATACGTGATCCGTACGGACCAGGCACCATGATTCGAAACGCATGTGATTCTTGGATTAATTGCAAATTTTAACTATCATATTGAAAGTTTATCATTAGCATGTGTTTCAGGGCCTGCCAGTTTAAACATTCAAGCGATTTTAAACTATTTGAGCGCACATAGACGCGAAAGAGAACTGTTTTCTGTGCACACACAGCACGCAAACACAGAATTCCGTTCTCTTTATCGTTTATTTGTGCTTGAATGGACAAATACATGCAAAATAAAATCAAAATGTCTGTCTTTGAGTATCCTCATAAACTCAGTCGCTTATGGCTTACATAAGCAATTGACAAAGAAAACAGATGTGTATAATTATATTGGATCAGTGCATTAGCTCTTAAAGTGACAGCAGCCTAATATACTGTCTGAGTCCTTAATGTTAATCAAGCAAAATCACTTTTTTAGCTTTAACAAAGATTAATTGTATTTCATTTATGCACTGAAGACGATAACAGTATTCAGGTACAGAAATATAATAATCTAATTTAAAATAACACTGCAGACTTGATCTGGTGAAATTCATCTGGTGAAACTGTTTTCATATCGCTATATATACAGTGGGGAGAACAAGTATTTGATACACTGCCGATTTTGCAGGTTTTCCCACTTACAAAGCATGTAGAAGTCTGTAATTTACTCTTCAACTGTGAGTGACGGAATCTAAAACAAAAATCCAGAAAATCACATTGTATGATTTTTAAGCAATTAATTTGCATTTTATTGCATGACATAAGTATTTGATGCATCAGAAAATCATAACTTAATATTTGGTACAGAAACCTTTGTTTGCAATTACAGAGATCATACGTTTCCTGTAGTTCTTGACCAGGTTTGCACACACTGCAGCAGGGATTCTGGCCCACTCCTCCATACAGACCTTCTCCAGATCCTTCAGGTTCCGGGGCTGTTGCTGGGCAATACGGACTTTCAGCTCCCTCCAAAGATTTCCTATTGGGTTCAGGTCTGGAGACTGGCAAGGCCACTCCAGGACCTTGAGATGCTTCTTATGGAGCCACTCCTTAGTTGCCCTGGCTGTGTGTTTCGGGTCGTTGTCATGCTGGAATACCCAGCCACGACCCATCTTCAATGCTCTTACTGAGGGAAGGAGGTTGTCGGCCAAGATCTCGCGATACATGGCCCCATCCATCCTCCCCTCAATACGGTGCAGTCGTCCTGTCCCCTTTGCAGAAAAGCATCCCCAAAGAATGATGTTTCCACCTCCATGCTTCACGGTTGGGATGGTGTTGTTGGGGTTGTACTCATCCTTCTTCTTCCTCCAATCACAGCGAGTGGAGTTTAGACCAAAAATATCTATTTTTGTCTCATCATCAGACTACATGACCTTCTCCCATTCCTCCTCTGGATCATCCAGATGGTCATTGGCAAACTTCAGACGGGCCTGGACATGCGCTGGCTTGAGCAGGGGGACCTTGCGTGTGCTGCAGGATTTTAATCCATGACGGCGTAGTGTGTTACTAATGGTTTTCTTTGAGACTGTGGTCCCAGCTCTCTTCAGGTCATTGACCAGGTCCTGCCGTGTAGTTCTGGGCTGATCCCTCACCTTCCTCATGATCATTGATGCCCCATGAGGTGAGATCTTGCATGGTGCCCCAGACCGAGGGAGATTGACTGTCATCTTGAACTTCTTCCATTTTCTAATAATTGCGCCAACAGTTGTTGCCTTCTCACCAAGTTGCTTGCCTATTGTCCTGTAGCCCATCCCAGCCTTGTGCAGGTCTACAGTTTTATCCCTGATGTCCTTACACAGCTCTCTGGTCTTGGCCATTGTGGAGAGGTTGGAGTCTGTTTGATTGAGTGTGTGGACAGTAGGGGTTTCCCCGACTATGGATTTTCATAGTCGAATCAGAATCGTCAAGTCTTGCCTATAGTCGACTAATAGTCGAATCATGTGTATGGGGGCGGGGCTTTAACATTTCAAAGCCGCGATGTACAGAAAATCACACAAAGATATAGAAGAAAATGTATAAAAACATTTTGGATCAATAAAACTAAGAAATAACATAAATAACTCCAGAAAGGCCACTCTGCAGACAGGATTTGCATTTCAATCAAATTAAATCGGCTAAATTACCTGTGCGAGCAGTCTCTAAGTAGGCTACAGCACAACATCGATGCACCGAAAAAATAAACAATTAATTTACTGAATTAAATTAGAACAGAATATACCTTTCTTATAAATAAAAATACAAAACGAAATAAATCAGAATCAAGTCACAAGATGAGGAGCAAATGTGTGCAAAATGCCTAAAGTGCAGGGGAACATATATTCAAAACACAAGCCACAAATAGTTAGATTAGATAACCCTGACAGATCAATAAATAAAATTAAAATAAATAAATTATTAAAATAACGATAGTAGCCAGAATTTTCTACTTTGTCTTTTTAACTGCAGAAACAACAATAAATGCTAAACTGGAGTGGCAGTCTTTTTAGCTAAAAATGTTCACAGCATCCAAAAATCAAATTAGAACCGGCTGAAAAGTTTTGAAATCACTTGTAGCCTACCTGATCGAGAGAACAAATCCAGTCTTTCACTCTCTGTGTCCGTTGGAGTCTTTTTTCATATTGTGTGCGCGGATAAAATACATTCTAAAACGCGTAACGTGAAAAACGTTTAACGACTTAATCTCCTATAATAGTTAAATTAAAATATGAAAACGCTTTACTATAGGAGGAACGCATTGTGTTCATATTCTGGGTTCATCTGCTTATCTGCACATAGTATGGTTTCTTAATAAAGTGTGTAAGTTACTGTGTACATACATTAAGTCACGTTAAAGTGCCTTTTAAGCGTTTTAAAAGCTTTTTTTTTCACGTTAAGCATTTTAGAATGTCCTGTGGAAAACCAACTTGTTAACGTTGGCCGGCAGAAGTGCGATCATGGTTTTCCTGATGCTAAATCCAGCCTTGGAGAATATCCTTTCTGATGGTGTACATCCACACTTTGGATTTTCTTATCCCAGACATTGTTAAAGATTTAAATCCTTGCCGCCAAGACGCTCCTCTGTCAGTCATGGATTGAAAGTGAAACTTAAATCTGTCACGGGGTGTTTGGATTTATTCACGCACGTTAAAAAATATTTATTAAAAGCTTCTTTCTTTGCACATTTTTATATACAGCATTATCATAATAGGCTGAATATTAACGTATTGACAGAAAACCGGTAGTTCTATGTGAAATCAGACATTGAGCGCCCTCATACAGCCAAAGTGGCATGATCCTTGTTTCATAACACCTCTGCGAAGATTCGACCGTGAGATCGGTAGTCGAATCAGGCTCATCCTATCGAAGCATCGAATCTTCGACTATTCAGGGTCACCCCTAGTGGACAGGTGTCTTTTATACAGGTAACGAGTTCAAACAGATACAGTTAATACAGGTAATGAGTGGATAACAGGAGGGCTTCTTAAAGAAAAACTAACAGGTCTGTGAGAGCCGGAATTCTTATTGGTTGGTAGGTGATCAAATACTTATGTCATGCAATAAACTGCAAATTAATTATTTAAAAATCATACAATGTGATTTTCTGGATTTTTGATTCCGTCTCTCACAGTTGAAGTGTACCTATGATAAAAATTACAGACCTCTGCATGCTTTGTAAGTAGGAAAACCTGCAAAATCGGCAGTGTGTCAAATACTTGTTCTCCCCACTGTGTATATATATGCAGAAAAACTAAATATCGCAATGCCATTTTTTTTCCAATATCGTGCAGCCCTATTATAGATTTTAGACTATTATTTCTTAACGTTTTAATGAGTGAAAATCAGGCTTTAATGAAAGTGTGCATTTATGTGTATCTCAGGTGCGGGTTCTGGAGAAGACAGTGATGTTCTCAGCATCAATGCAGAAATTGACGACAGTGACATTGAGGGTCATAAAGTCATCAAAGCTGAAGAATCAGTGCTCAGAGATGAAACTCTGCCTCCCGCCCCAGTCATGCAGTCAGCTGAGCCGAAAGTGGAGCTTCAGCAGGACATTGATAGAAGCGTCAGTGAAATTCTGGCTCTGACGTCCTCTGAACCCAGCAAAGATTTGAGGACAGAATCACTGGATAAATCAGCCACGATAGAAAATTCTCCGGCAGCTCCAACAGAGCAGCCATCTGCTCAACAGCTGGAATTACTGGAGCTGGAAATGAGGGCAAGAGCCATTAAAGCGCTCATGAAAGCCAGTGAGATCAAGAAGCAAAATAACTGCTAATTTGTAAAAAGCCATAGACATTTATGGAGATTTCTACTCAACTTCAGAATTGCTTTAAAGTGATTCTCTTTTTGTCCATAAACACTTTTAGTCCCTAAAATTTCAGCACATGATGGCTTTAGACCCAGATATGCTTGAGAAAATGTGTTGATTTTGATATAATAAACTATTATTTTGTTCTTTGAAGTGAAGAAAAACTACAAATGTTCCAAAATAATAAGTATGACAATGAAGTACTGTAACGCATACCTAGCATACTTGTTTTCTAATAAATGTTTGTAATGCTGTATTTGTTGCAAACGAGCAATGCTACAAACAGTTCAACATAAAGAATAAGTAACATTTGAAATTCCAAAATACAAACATAAACAATAGAGAGTATGTGCTCGTTTTATATTCCTTTTATATTTCACAGAAAATAATATTTTTTTATTGTTGATAAACTATACAGTGGTGCTTGAAAGTTTGTTAACCCTTTAGATTTTCTATATTTCTGCATAAATATGACCCAAAACATCAGATTTCCAGTCCTTAAGTAAACCAAAAACATTTTTTTATTGCTTGTGCAGCAATAACTGCAACTAATCATTTCTGGTTACTACTAATCAGTCCTGCCTGCAGAATGACACCGCTGGCAAAACCAGCAATGCAAGTTTAAGAGGTGGCGCCCCGACAAATCTCGCGAGAATCACGACTTGCTGTACGGCACAACGATGCTATACATCAACAACATATGAAGCAGCCTCTATGGAAGACACTAGCGTGCATTTCAGACATGAATCATGGCAGAGTCGACGAAGAAAATGAAGAAAGCGCGGTCGGAAGAGTGCAGAGTGGTATTTACGACAGTAACGTTAAATACAAGTACTCCACAGCGACTCTAGGGGTCGCTGTTTGAGAAAAATGGAAACTGCATAGTGTGCCTTTAAAAGAGATCCCCAAAAATCCCATATTAGGGACACTTTGGGACAAGTTCACAAAAATTGCCTCTGGAGCCTAATCACCACCTATGCAAAGTAAAAAAATAAAAATAAAATAAAAAGAACTTGCACAAATATAGACCCAGACATTGCACAGTCGGCCATTAATGCTTTTACAGCTGAAGATCAAGCAGCTGAAGTCAGAAGACGACACTAATTTCAATAATGGGCTATTTTGGTTCTCCAGATTTGCAAGGACATTTATGATTTGGCATCCTTAATAAGTCAAAAAAAACTAATCTCAAACAAAATGTCCCCATCACTATACTGGGGCATTAGGACCCACACAGACCTCAGGGTGAACACCCCTGCTGGCCTCACTAACACCTCTTCCAGCAGCAACCTAGTTTTCCCAGGAGGTCTCCCATCCAGGTACTGACCAGGCTCAACCCTACTTAGCTTCAGTGGGCAACCAGTCTTGGGCTACTGGGTGTGGGATACAAAGAAATTGTCTTTCTTTGAATGTTACCTGGTATTCTCAAGACCAAGGATCAATAAAAATGAACCAACATTATAATGATGTTGTAGAGTGCTACAAGTTATAGTTTACACAGGGAAAGCAGACTGGGAAAGGCATTCTGAATGAGAGAGGGGGAAAAAATAAGTATTTTGGGGGACTACTTCCAAAAATCTGACATCAGTATACGTGAACAAAATTGAAGTGCAATTTAAAAAACAACAACCTGATAATAAAAAAAAAAAAAAAAACGGAAGAGCGAAAAACAAAGTAGAAGCCCAGAGTTTTACCTCTTGATCATTTTGCTCTTTTGGCCTGATGAAGTGCTGCCAGGAATCGCAAACCCTCCAAACCTTGAAAACTGTGTCCAATATATGGGTTATTCATACTAGAGGAAGTATCTAAAATACCTTTGCAAACGCTACCTCTGTTTTTCTTTGGGAAAAGAAAAGGTTTGCAGAGACTGGTTCACTCAAAACTACGTCAAACTGATCTGGATCTCCTAACTGAAACAATATTAATGGTAAAAACAATTAAAACTATTCTGAACTTGCCGACTTACCACCAGCATTATAAATAATATATTTGAACTTTTTTTTTATCTCTCTTCCCTATACGTCTTCTACATTCCTCTGAAAATTTTCTCAAATATCTAAATTATTTACCATGATTTAACTCATACTTTACATAAAGTGGTGATTTCTCTTTCTCCCTCTCAAAAAAAGAGACAAAAATATTATGAAGCCAATCTGGATTTCAAGGAAAATTTTGTCCTGGATGTGACATTTGAGATCAGAGAATCATTCAGCTCCACAGTCACCTAGTCGAGCAGTTAAATCATACAATTCAAATATAACTATTACACTGAATAGAAAAATTGATACAGTACATACCATAATACATTTTAAACACAAACTTCATTACTGACAAATGTTTGGCAAATATGAAACCTGTTTTATTAGTCTGAAATATAAATTAGTACTTAACTTGAGTAGTACTTAACTTGAGCACCTCCGCAAACTAATAGAAAACAACCAAAACAATCCAAGGTTTTTATTTAACACCGTGGCTAGACTAACAAATAAACAGACGTCACCCGAACAAAATATCCCGTTACAGTTCAGTAGTAATGATTTCATGAACTTCTTCACTGAGAAAATAGAAAGCATCAGAACCACAATTGTAAACGTTCAATCTTCAATTGCGCCTTATAATTCAGCTTCAATTATCACCCCGCAAGAACAATTACAGTGCTTTACAACTATAGAACAAAAAGAGTTAAATAAACGTATCACTTCATCTAAAACAACAACATGTTTATTAGATCCTATACCAACTAAACTACTGAAAGAAGTGTTACCTGTAGTGGAAGTGTACTCCTCAATATTATTAACTCGTCTTTATCTTTAGGTCATGTTCCAAGAACATTTAAACTGGCAGTTATAAAACCTCTCATTAAGAAACCACAATTAGATCATAATAATCTAGCAAATTATAGACCCATTTCAAATCTTCCATTTATGTCTAAAATATTAGAAAAAGTGGTGTCCGCTCAACTGGGCTCTTTCTTGCAACAAAATGATATCTATGAAAAGTTTCAGTCTGGATTCAGACCGCATCATAGCACTGAAACTGCACTCGTTAAAATCACAAATGATTTACTTTTAGCTTCTGACCAAGGCTGTATCTCAATACTAGTTTTACTTGATCTTAGTGCTGCGTTCGATACTATAGATCATACATTACTCTTAGATCGACTACAAAATGATACTGGTGTTCAAGGACAAGCACTAAGCTGGTTCAAATCATACCTATCTGACCGCTACCATTTTGTCTATTTAAATGGAGAAAAATCGATCATAACTCCAGTAAACTATGGAGTGCTGCAGGGATCTGTATTAGGCCCTCTGTTATTTTCAATTTATATGATGCCACTTGGAAATATTATAAGGAAACATGGAATTAGTTTCCATTGTTACGCTGATGACACTCAAATATATATTTCATCACGGCCGGATGAAAACGCTACATTTTCCAAATTGACAGAGTGTGTTAAAGATATAAAAGATTGGATGACGCGTAATTTTCTTTTATTAAATCCAGACAAGACAGAGGTAATACTTATTGGTTCAAAAAACCGCCCACAAAACCTCGCACAATACAACTTTAACATCATAGGATGTCCTGTTACTTTATCCTCTACAGTAAAAGACCTGGGTGTTATACTCGATTGCAACCTGTCTTTTGAAAATCATATTTCATATGTTACAAAAACAGCCTTTTTCCACCTTAGAAACATTGCTAAGCTACGTAATATGCTATCAGTTTCTGATGCAGAAAAGTTAGTTCATGCATTCATGACCTCGAGACTGGATTACTGTAATGCTTTATTAGCTGGTTGTCCTGCATCCTCAATAAACAAGCTACAGTTAGTCCAAAATGCCGCCGCTAGAGTTCTTACGAGATCAAGAAAATATGATCATATAACACCGATTTTATCATCATTGCATTGGTTACCTATAAAGCTCCGTATTAATTATAAGATATTGCTACTGACTTATAAAGCCCTAAACGGCTTAGCTCCAGTCTATTTAACGGATCTTCTATCACCCTATAATCCATCGCGCTCTTTAAGATCACTAAATTCAAGGCTTTTGGTCATACCTAGGATATCCAGAACCACCAAAGGAGGGAGAGCATTTTCACATTTGGCTCCAAAACTCTGGAATAGTCTTCCTGATACTGTTCGTTGCTCAGACTCGCTCTCCCAGTTTAAAACTAGATTAAAGTCGCATCTCTTCAGCCAGGCATTCATATAATCCTACAGTTCAAACTACAATCCGGCCTCTAGCTCATAAATGCCAGAGGAGAACTGGCCCCCGACTGAGCCTGGGTTCTCCCAAGGTTTTTTTTTTCTCCATTAGGTCACCTGATGGAGTTTTAGGACACCATTAGGTCACTTGATGGAGTTTTTCGGTTCCTTGCCACTGTTGCCTTTGGCTTGCTCAGTTGGGGATATTTTGGGGATATTTAATTTAATTTTATCAATCAATAAATTCCTCTTGAAATAAACTTTGTTGTATTATTTTAATTTAATATTGTGAAGCTGCTTTGATACAATCTGTATTGTGAAAAGCGCTATACAAATAAACTTGACTTGACTTGACTTGACTTAACTTAAATGAAGTTTTATGTAACAAAGTTCGGGAGGAGCATGTTCAGGTAATCATCCAATCAGCACAAGAAGAAGCCAGTATAAATAAAGCCTTCCCTTACCTCCTGTCTCATGACTAATTTCTCAGCATCCCGCCACCACCCCATCACCTCACTTCGGCTGGGTCTACTCATAGATACCTATGAGCTATACATTCATAGGGGGGAGTACTCTGGGGTCGGGCCGAATTCCGAGCTCGGAGCCCTCCCCCCGGACAGCAAGCCAAATACGCATTATAATATTACATCAGATTTCATTAATATGTGAACTCGTGAAAGATTGATGTAGTCGGAAACAAGTCCTCTGACTTTGAAGCCAAGGTAGAAGGACACCTGTTTGTACACACCTTCCGGTTTGTGAAGGGTTATCTGAATCTGTTTCCCATCTCTAGCAGCAATAATTTTACAAATAATTCTAGACCTCCCCATTGATAGGCTGAAGACATTTGACTTCTACATTTTCATCTCCTTTTAGGGAAAATAAATACTGTGGGAAACTCACTTTATTATTCACATAGACATTTAAGATGTATTTGTTATCCATTGTAGTATCTATACATTTATTCCAATAAAATAATATTACAATTATCACTTGCTGTGCACATCTTAAGTGGTCACTTTGCATGCAGAATGCATGCCTGTTGTAAAACAGTACACCAAGTCCGAACTGAGTTATTAAGAAAAATTATATCTCATGTTAATTAGATCAGTATTGTGCATAATTTATCTTATATTGCTGTTCTTGTTCAACTGGACTCAAATGCTGATTTGATACAGACCACTGGTTTTCACATTAATTTTATTAGCCTAATGATTACTTGAAATATGTAACAATACAATTATATTGAAAGCAAGGCCTGGTCTTGCCCATCCAGTCTTCCTCACTTAACCTTCAGTGTTGAATTTTCCAGTTTGGCCTTTGATTGCTGGATTGTCATCATGATACCAGTTGTGATCTAAGAATCTAAGAGTTGTGGGAAATACTGGTTAACCTTTTTTGTTTTGTTCTTGACATTTTGTGACTTTTTCTCATTTAGGATCATGAACATGCATGCAAAGTTTCAACACGCTGATGTGTTTTGACATATACACACAATTTATATTACATTTGTGATGTTCATGGGTCAATTTGACCCACATATTTTAGCAACTATACCAAAGAATTTCCTGAGATTTTGTGACTCTTTCCCCATTTAGGGTCATGAACATGCATGCAAAGTTTCAACATGCTGATGTGTAGTGAAATGGACATACATACATTTGTATATGATCTTGATGTTCAGCAACTACAGACACAAAATAACATGTCTTTGTTGTATGTCAGAGCTCTTCAACTAGTCCTGAAGTGCCAGTGTCTTACTGAGTTTAACAACTTTTAATTTTCAAACAAGTTTAACTTGTTAACTTTCAGTCCCACTTTTTGAGCATAGACATGCAAATGAAAATTACTTTTCCAACCTAAATTGTTAATAATCTTGAATACTTCGGAATTCAAGCACAGGCAGAGCAGACCTAAGTTTGGTATATCTTTTTAAAGGCGAAATGTCAGATTATTGTAAACCTGTATAAAAAAATAAAAAAAATAAAAATAAAAAAAAATGTTATACAAGTAAAAGTTATAAAAAGTAATAGAAGTTTGAGAAAATGTAATATGTGTATATATATATATATATATTACAAAATATGTATTTTACAAAGCATGTTTAACTCTAAATCAAAGCCAAACATCTGAACAAGTTCTGTGCCAAATTTTAGGTTGACATTGTGGTAGATTTTTCTTCTTTCTGCACCTGACTCAAAATTACCTGGGGCGTCTCCAAACGACACCCAAGCAAGCGACGTCCACCCAAGAGACGAGACGTCGTCCAACTTGAAGCCAGTTGTCAATTGTAGATGCAGAGCTAGAATATAAAGATTCTTGGGTGTCGATTGGAGACGCCCCAGATATAGATACACTATCAAAGTGTCTAGTAAGCTTAACTAACTTGCTGCACAGCATTAACTAGACAGACTCCAGACAATGCCTTCGAATATGCTTGAATCACGGCCGGAGGATCTCAGACAAATTTCAGAGAGAATCCAACCAGCAAAAATAATACAACAGTTTTTATAGAATAGGAGCATAGCAAAAGTGACATGAGACATTACATAATTTCCCTACAAATTGATCGGTTCGCAAACCCTTCTGTTACTAGGTAGAAGCAACTTAGATCTCAAATCACAAATGGAAAAGGTTAGAAGTTCAGTTGATTACTCAATATGTCATGAGAATATTCTAGACTGTTATATTTTTGATATTATCTAGCCAGCATCTAGCCAGAATTTGCCATTGGTTTCGACACAATCTCCAGAGTACATTTAAATGTTTAAAAAATATATAAATATATGGGGATGATAAGGAGGCCATGATGGAAAATTGGTCCAGGATGCCCTTTGAAAAAGACATAACATAAATATTAAATTCAATCTCTAAAACATGCATTAAAACATATTATGTAAAGAACAGAGCGTGTTTGGCACCGTATCACAAACGGAGAATCTATCGAAATGTATCTATTGCTGTCATTTATCTTGAAAAACAGGCACCAAATATAAAAACTAGTCTGAAAGCTTTCAAATGATATATAGTTGGTCAAGATCGTATTGTTTTAAATGTGTAATCGCAAACATCCCACAGATGTGGGTGAGGGGCAGTCTTAAAAATAATGGTTAAAAACATTTAAAATCAGATATTTATTCTTTGTAATGTGTGAAGAGTACTGATATTAAAAGTTAGTTGTTTTTTCATAGTGTGAGTTGGACAATTGTATTGAATCCAATTAGGGTCAATTTGACCCGCTCCAATAAGGCCGTACCCAGAAATCGAAGAGTTCACAAGGGTTAAAATACATCAGAAGTATGTTTGATCTTAACACATCTGCAAATATTATTTTTTGAATCCATTCATTATGTTAACTTAAGAGAATAAATTAGTTTTTAAATTGATGATTTTAAATTAATTTAAATGACAAGTCTAACATTTTTGTTGATTAAACTAAAATCATTTTTATATAAAGAATAAGTAGTTGAATTTGAGCTCTTTATGAGATATGCTACAGTAATTAATATTTAATTCAACTGTACAGTATTGAATGATCAAATTTATTCCAGTAAAATATTTGTTGCCCTGTTAGCAATGTTCATTAAATTTGCATGATAAATAAGTTACAAAGTATGTGCTATATGTTAGCTGTTAATTTAACCTAAAATAGGTAAGATTAATTGATTCCAGGGCCACCACTCCATTTTAATTATGTTGAAACTACCGGTACACTATTGGAACTTAATTTTTATGAGCATTGCAACAAATTAATTTCCTTCTAACTTAATGTAGTTTGTTGGTTGAACAATTTCATCAGAAGTTGTTATAACTCAAAAATATTGATGCAAACCATTGCGTTTTATTTCTTATTATTTTTCTTGAGCCAAAACATTTGTTTTTAGAGTGTATTCTGTGCACTGGCCAGGAAAATCCTCAATACATTAACAAGAAAGAAAGAAAGAAAGAAAGAAAGAAAGAAAGAAAGAAAGAAAGAAAGAAAGAAAGAAAGAAAGAAAGAAAGAAAGAAAGAAAGAAAGAAAGAAAGAAAGAAAGAAAGAAAGAAAGAAAGAAAGAAAGAAAAAAGAAAACCCTTACAGACCAACATTCTTTACTGAATGCAAGTTTGTGTTACTTGTCATTTAAAAGAAACAATTAATCAATAAAAAACACATACAATCCATTTATTCCACTTAGTTATAATTGAGACAAAATGGTGCAGCAATATTCACACACAAATGACAATACAAAGATGTCCTTAAATTTTTTTTTAAAACAATTGATTCCTCTCTCGATAAGTCAGGTGTGGTCAACATAAGCCAGGTGCCGGTCAAGGCTCTTTAGAGTCTTGCAGCATTTCCCACAGAGGCTACACTTGAACGGACTCTCTCCAGCATGAGAACGCCAATGGATGCGTAGCTTTCTCCAGTGTTTGAACCTCTTGCCACATTGAGTGCAGCTGTACGGCCTCCTTAAATGTAGTTTTTTGTGCTGACGGAGGGTTTTGCGTAGGATGAAGGTCTTGGAACAGAGCGAGCAGCTGTAGGGTTTCTCGCCGGTGTGGAAGCGTTTGTGCCTTCTTAGGGTTCTCTTGAAGATAAAGAATTTGTTACAGATACTGCAAACATGCAGTTGGCTGATGGATTTTTGCAGTATTTCAGCCTTCTGGATTTGTACAAAGCAAGGTCTTAAACACCCCCTGAGTTGAGGTGTCAAAGAGCGATTGGACAGTTGACAGTTGTCCAGCCTCTGTAAAGGTTCAAGCATTTCCTGTGACTCCATTTTTACAAGATCGCTCTGAGGTAGCTGGCTTCGTACAGTGTCAAAATAAACCCCAAAAGAAGACTGATTCCAGTGAAGACATGAATCCTCTCGTTGAAAAGAGGCGCTCTGGTCTAACTCTACTGGTTCATGAAGCTCACCTTCTTCAGGCTTCATCTGAGCTTGAGTATTTTCACATGAGGTCTGGCACACTTGCGTCTCCTCTCGACATCCAGTTTCTAGTTCGTCTTCAGTCGTCACAGCAACATCTTCATTTTCTCGTTTAATGACTTGTTCGGGCTCTGGTTCAGTCTTGACCAATGTTTCTGGCTGATGATCAACAGTTGGCGGCCCTTCTTCAGGCTTTCCGACGGGTATGGTGGGAATCTCCAGAAATGTCTGCATTTCATTGTCATTTATGGATTCTGTAGTTTGTATCATCGTATCTTCTACAATGGCTATCTGTATGTCATCCTGTTTTAACTGTGCTGTTAATATAGGAGATGACACCTGAACTGGATACGGATTGAGAATTTTCAGGGTGTTTGACTGGTTTGGTTCTACTTCTGGTTGTTCAGATTCCCTGTGTGTCAACTGCAATGGAGTGACTGTGTCACTACATTGAAAGCTCATTAATGGCTGGGACTCTTCAGATTCCACTCTGACTTCACTGTCCTGCTGAGACTGCAGGACAAAAGACAATTAAAAATAATTAAAAATGGTAGAAAATCATATACTATGATGATGCAATTATTGTGCAATCAAACATAATGGATAAAGGAGTTAAACCAGATGCACAGAGTAAAGTTTATGGCCCTTTACATGGATTTCACTTGACCTATATGACTGTTGACGGTACAATATTATTCCAAATAGATATTGGGTAAAAAGCCAATGCAGACTGTGCAAAGTCAAGTATTATTTAAAGGTGAACTAAGTAACTTTTTTTACCTTAACTGAACAGCTTCGGAGTCATTGGAATGGTTATATTACTTATTTCGGGTTGAATGGTGGTCGTTTCGCACCCCCCTGGTGCCCGTGAGCGGAAAATACGCACTTGCAACTTTGAGCCGGCGGGCCGCCGGCCGCTGCGTCAGGAAGTCTCGCGTGATATCAGGTCTCGCGATGTAAACAATTGCTTTACGGCCAAAAGAAATCTGCTAAAATGCTGTCATTATTGCGCTCCCTCACGCTGTCCGAACCCGAATGAAGAAGACGTTTTAAAGAACGTCCCATCTGCTTTGATGTCGTTGATCTACTAGCCTCTGGTGTCTGAGAATCAACAACGAGTTTTTACAACAGTGTTGTCAAATATCTATTCCGAAGCTGTGGGGGAGCTCTAGAGAGAAACCTGCGAGCAAAAAGCGAGAATACAGCGAAGAAGTCCCGAAGCTACTGAGTGCTACTTTAAAGGTATAGTGGAGGATTTTCTTTTTCCGGGTGGATCATCAAGACTATTGGTCCTCCTAATTGTCAATCATTCTGGTGATTTGTTTACATAAGGCCGTCGTACGTGCTCGTCCCTAGGTAGTTTTCGCTTTCTGCGCATGCACACTTTCAGGTGTATATGTGTGGTGAGCTACGGTTTCAGCCATTCATTGAAGCTCGCCGTTCTCACCGGGTTTTTTCAAAATGTCTGAGGGTCGCAAGAGAAAAAGTGTCTACGAATTGTATGACGAAGAGAAAGGCCTCTGAAGAAAGAAACAAGACCAGAGTGTTTTTGGGAGAATATTAAACACGCTGGCGTGCGCTAAAAGCACAGGTTGGGCTTCCCACTGATGCCTCAGTCGCGAAGTTTCTACTCGACAGGTAAAGTTCGGCATGCTATTTGGAGAAATCCATTTAAAATCACTGCTAGTAAAAGTTAATGTAAGCTATGATTAGCGATGCTAGCCGTCTCTCGTGCACACGTTTAATAGGCGTTCTTTCTCGGGAGCAGGTAGAGTGTTGCGCATGTGCATTTTTTCAAAAAGTGGAGAGGGCGGTTCTTTTCTAAAATTCGGGAAAATCCTCCACTATACCTTTAAGCCAGTCTGCATAAAAATTTAAAAAAAAAAGGTTCAAAGGCTTTTTGACATATAATTGATGCCATAAAATAACTTTTCAGTGAACAATATCTTAAAAATAAAGGTTCTTTATTGGCATTGATGGATCCACGAAGAACCTTTAGCATTCACTGAACGCAAAAAAAAGGTCATTTATAGTGAATAAAGATTCAGATTTTTCAGATTATTAAAATGTTTCACACACACACACACACACACACACACACACACACACACACACACACACACACACACACACACACACACACACACACACACACACACACACACACACACACACAAAAACTTGCCTCTTTTAAGAACTGATCACTAAAAGGTCCTGTGAGGAACCAAAAATGGTTTTTCTATCTATGGCATCACTAGGGACTTTCGCACCATAGTTATAGGAACTCTGTTATAGAAACTAGCCGGTCCCCTGAGAGAACTACATTTTTCCCTTGGGTCATTTTCCTGGTTGCATTCACACCACCAGGAGGAACTCTGAAGAGACGTAAGCCAGGCGACAGTGACATAATTTAACTGTGGCATTTAACAACGTCAACAACTTGAGGATGGAGTATGCAGTGATAGGTTGAGAAGTGCCTGGACTTAAGGGTTCGTGAAGTTAGTTTACACAGTGTGTTTACACAGCTTTTTAAAAATGGTGGGTGCTGGTGTTTCGTATGGCATGCGTTCGGCCATTCAATGTGCACTTACACGTCACTGGTAGTTCTTATTGTGCTGGGTTACACCCCACTCTAAAGTAGGAGCTAATTAAGTTTCCCCAAAAGGCGTTCCTATAACAAAAATCATTTGCAGTTCCTGAGGTGCGAACATGCCTAAAAGCAGGTACTTCCGCCAATAGTTGTAGGAACTACGAAAACGTTCATCTAGTGTGAAAGCCCCTGTGAAAACAACTTTTAGAACCTTTATTTTTAAGAACGCAGGTCTTGAAAGAAGCACCATTTTTTAGTATGAAGAACATTTTATTAATCTAAAGAAAAAGATTCCAGAAATGTAAAGGGTTCTTCATGGAGCCATCAATGCCAACTTTAATTTTATAAGTTTATACATCTTACACCCCCCAGATCATAAATGAATTGTGTTGCCTTCCAGGGCATAAGTGAATATTTGCAGCTTTTGTAATAGTTGTGTATAAGGGCCTCAATTGTCCTCAGTGCAAAAAGATGGATCTCAAAATCATCGTCATTGCTGGAAAGTAGGGCTGTCACGATTCCTTGATTAATTTTGAGTGCTCAATTTTAAATAAAAAAAATCCTTGATTACAATTTACCAGTGTCAATTAAAGCCACACTAAGTAGAAATTGTGTTTTTGTCAAACAGCGACCCCTAGAGTCGCTGTGGAATACTTGCACTGTCGTAAATACATTATATTATAACGTTTTTACATGATTGCAGCTAAATCACAAGTAAATAGTCTATAGTCTAGGCCTACTGTATAATTTAATTTGTGTTGTTTTTATTGGAATGTAAACATTACAAAATGTCAGATAACATCAATTAATGTACGTCGCATTATTTCATAACATTGGCCGTTATGATGTCATTAGACATGATTATTGCAATTTATCATAATAGTTTGCAAATTGTGCTCGTTTACACTATTTACAACCTCTACGTTAGGCTTATTTATGTCCTGATAATTATGTGAGATATTGAAAGCTGTTCTCATGATAATCGCAGGAATCAACATCAAACGGCGTTGTCTGATATCCCTCAGGACTACGTGATAAATACACCTCACAACACCTGAGTTCAGCTGGCAAACTAATTTGTGAGGCATAGCTATCTGATTTATCAAAACGATTCCATTTACACCTGGTCACATAAATGTATTTTTGCGAAACGGATTTAAATTCGATCTTCAATTCTCGCGCTATATGCAGATTTAATGGAGTTCACGTCACCGAAAGCAACAGACATGATCTGCATTTTATAGATCATCAGATAAAATTTCAAAATCAAAGACCGCAATAAGAGAGAGCAGTAACAGCCCTGGTAAGATCATTTTGTTTCTTTACTTTTAATGATGATGATTGTGTGTTAAGCGTCTGCGACTTACTTTCACTTTGATTTGCTATAGTTTGCACGTTGGCTTGATGCAGTTGCTCATCTGCGGTGATGCGTGTTCCAGCGCGTCGTCATATCTGGATATAACATATAGCCTATAACACGCTCTCACACGTTTTTTTTATTTTTTTTATAGCATTTTTGGGAGGAGTACAATTTACATATGTGGTTTCAACCATATGCATTTACACTTGTCCAGTTTCGTCTGGAATGCGTCTCAGATTTCCTCCTGAAGTGGTTTGAGGGATCGGATTCAAATCCGTCTCAAATGCGTTTCGGAGGGCATTTAAACCTGGACTTTTCACGATCGGATAGCTATCCGATCTGAGAAAACGCATTAAGTGGCCAGGTGTAAACAACCCCCATGACAAAAACATACGCACGAAAGCCGAAAACAAACGCTGGTTGGCCTCTCACGTCCAAATTTGATGAAGTGGTGGGGGAAGTGACGTATGCCGTAAAGCAGTCGAATTTTGTAGTTCTTTTTGTGCTCTGGTTACTACCCGAACCCCGAAGTTACATAGTGCCAGTAAAAGCGATACAGACCCTGTCAGGCTATGGCAGACGTGTCATTCAACCTATTGTAAGTCGATGTACCATCACAAGGATCTTGGAAATACATTATGAAGGTTGAAAAGTTACATAGTGTTGCTTTAACTGGCAAAATACGGAAAGTGATGCATTCTATGGACGAGAATCCATGACCTGCATTATTAGACCGTTTTCTACGGCTGCACGATATAGCATAATATAGCATAGTGCTATTGTGTAAGACACAAAAGCTGTGAATCATTAAATAAATATATGTGCAGCAGGTTTCAGTGAAGCGCAACGCTTTAATTATTTGCATGCATGCAGGTTATGTGTTTCTGTGGGGTTGAGCAATTTTGAGACAGTAGATGTCATTAGAAGTAGCATTTTCAGTTGAATTTTGGGAAACCCACTGACACATTTGTTGTGTTGCAATAGTTTACTTACTTATGTTTGATTTGTTCATTGCAAACAGCTGAATGTCTAAATTTTGCCAATATTAAAGGCTAATTCTGGTTTAGTATTCTCCGCAGTATAGATTTAAGTAATTCAATTAATATAGACGAACGATTAGTAGACTAATGGCTTTAAAGAAGGACTACTAGTCGACTAGAAAAATCTTTAGTTTGAAGCAGCCCTACTTTCAATGGAAGCACAGAAATCTCTCAGATTTCATTAAAAATATCTTAATTTGTGTCTTCATGTTTGGAACATGAGGGTGAGTAAATGATGACAGAATTTTCATTTTTGGCTGAACTAACCCTTTAAGTCATTTTAAAGGCTATTGTTCATTTCGGTCTATTTTTATTACCACTAAACATATTCGATTACTCAATCGTCAAAATAACCAACCGATTACCAAAATAATCATTAGTGACAGCTCTACTGGAAAGGGTCCAAAAAAAGGGACCTGGAGGATTTTCCTGAAGAAAAGTGGGCAGTTGAACTGCTCAGGACAAACAAGAAACTCATGAACAACTATCAGCGTCAGAACAGGACTGGCGATGTTAAAATAGACTGTAAAGTAGATTACACAAATTTACCTTATTGTCATTGCTCTCAAGCCGATTACTGGCACATTGTTCACCTGCAAAACAAAAATTTCAGAAATATTTTGAATTACATAAAATTACATAATTGTATACATTTTTATAAATTTTTATATAAAAAAATACATAAAATTTCATGTTTATTTTCATTTATTTTATTGAAGCCCTTGAATTCACTCAGATTTCAGTAATGATCAATCATATTTAAAGCGATAGTTCACCCCAAAATGAAAGCTCAACCATTATTCACTCACCGTGGTAAGCAATATGACCGTCTTTCTTTTTAAAACGGAAAGGAAATTTAAAAAAAGTTTGTGAGATAACAGTAAGGTGACCTTCAAACAAAAGCATACATTCAGGAAAAAAACACTGTAATGCTAACAACTGCTTCTCTTTTATCTTTCACCTTTTTTGAATGATGTTATTTGCATGATTTGTATTATCTTAGAACTGTACATTTCTGACATATGAACATTACTTTTGACCGTCACCTCTGATAACAGATTACTCTAAATTGTAATATAGACACATGGATTTTCTGTAAAGCTGCTTTGAAACTATATGCATCGAGTACCTCTTGTTGTGAAAAGCTCTATACAAATAAATGTGAATAGATTGAACTGTCTACAGTGTTTTAAAATATGGGTGACATTAGCAGTTTTTGTGAATTTCTGTCATTTCTTCTTTTTTACCTTCAATCCCCTTATAGCATAATTTACTCTGTGAATGTTTCTTAAGCAGAAAAACACAATATACCTCTTTTTTTTTTTTGTCAGAATGTTGGGAAGCATTTTGAAATATCAGTAAATGATGAAAAATGCAAAAGACACTTACATATCACTACAGTAATATTTACATCGATTTCACCTGCCTTTAATACACAATGTGTCAACTTTTACATGTTTTCCTCTGTTTTTGATGAGTGCAGAGAATATTGACACCTTATTTACTCTAATTTGACTTTGTGCGTACCCAAATTATGTGAATGCTTATTATCGCTTATATAAAGAAACAACTGGTCATGGTTTAGAGTTTTATGAAATATTTTGGCATGATCTGAGCTTTGTTTTTTTTATATGTAAAATGTCTTTTTATGTTATTTTACTGTTTTGATTGGTGTTGTTTTTACAGCAGCAGTTGTTTTATCGTGCTATAAATAAATAAACTAAACATGGGGTGTTGCACCAGTAACAAACACAATGTTGCACCAGTAAGGGTGCAGCATTGTTGTTGACCCTACTAACGTTTACTGTATGGAAAAACCATCCAAAAACATTCCTATGTGACGCAAAAGAAACAAAGTCATAACGTACAAGTTTAAAATTACATCACAGTGAGTAAATAATGACTATTTTAATTTGAGGTGAACTATCATTTTTAGGCACTGCTGTTTGCATATTTATGGTTCCCTGTTGGGAATTTTAACAGTTTAGTATGTCCTTTTTTCTTTTTTTTATGAGAACATTTCAGTTTAACCATATCATACACTAAGTACTACATTCATTAATAACCACAATATTCACAACTGTCAAAAATTAATAAACCACTTTTGAAAAGTTTTGTTTGTCAGGATATATGACACTTACAGTGGTTTATGCACATGCTGTCTGCGAAACTCTCTCTATACGCTTCTGTAATTTCAACCAGCAGGACATCAAGAAACGAGCCGAACAAAGATTTCACCCGCTCTTGAAAAACACTCAGCGCTCTGACATCTGTCATGTCTACCAACAGGTTTAAAGCACTATAAAACCTTGATCAAATGTGCATACACATTTAGGCACAAAACGAAAAAAGCCGCGAGTTTGGTTTGGTTTGGACCAAGCGTTTGAAACTGCATTCTTCGTCACGATGATGGCGTGTGAGTCGTGACGCATCTTCCTGTAGAATGGGCGATTTGGAAACGGTTCATGAAGCACTTCTTCTTCTTTAACGGCGGTTGGCGCGCATTATCGCCACCATCTGTTCCGGAGTTGGATCAATCAGTAAGTATCTAATTCTACGATGAGTTGGGGATAGAGGGGGCAAAAAAAAAAAAAAGAAGAAGAAAAAAAAAAAAAACCGTATTACCAAGCATACCCTATAATAAAGCCCAGCTTCCCTAAACAAAAACAGCTTGGTGCTTTACAGCCACCACCTGATATGGTTGAAATAAAAAAAGTAAGGAAACATGATTTGTCTCGTCCCCTCCCTTCTAAAGCTAAGGAGGTGAACTTCAAATTTTTAAACGGGATTTATCCTACTAATGAATTTTTAAGATTTAAATTTAATTTTGATGTGAATTATGTTTTTTTGTGAAACAAATATTGAACATTTAGAGCATCTTCTTTTGTTGTGATATGGTGCAAGTTGCAACCCTTTTGGATTGAGGTGCAGAATTGGTTAAGATCTAGGAGGGTTGAACTCCCACCCCTCACTGTGAAGTTAATTAGGTTTGGTGTATGTCTGGAAAACAAAGAGTGTGATTTTGTTATTAATTTAGAAAGTTTTTCATTCATAAATGCAGATGGTTTAAATCTAAACCCAACTTTAATCAGTGAGGTTAAACTCTTGTGCAAATCTTTAAAATGTGTTAAAAATAAGAAAGCACTTAAATTGATTTGTCTTTTGGATACGTTTAAATTAATTTAAAAAGCCCCTTTTTATTTATTTTCATTTTATTTCTTTTTGTATTTCTTTTTATTTAATTATTTGTTTGTTCTATTGTGAGTTTCCTGTTCTTTGTACTAGCTATGTTCAACCTAAGGCAGTCAATCACTAATGTACCTGTTTGTTTATGTTGTTGAAGCATAATAAAAAAATGAAAAATAGTTTCTCCCATCACTAACTTCCTGATACGTTCGGTCACGTGGTACAAAACAAATCTCCTTATTGGTTAACGTAATTAGTCAGCGCTGCATTGCCAGAACGCAACAGGCATTGTATTTTATATTTATATAAACACATACACAGCTATATATTTTTTTAATTCTGTGTTTAAATAGCCTGTATTTTGTTTTAAACAATGTCGTAACTGATAGTTGTTTAAAATCCCGTTTGCGGAAATGCAAGAGACTGGGCGGACAGGGGAATAAATACGGCAGCTCTTCCTAACAAAAACAGAAAAAATCACGAATTATCAACTGTTCCAGAACATCGGTGGCTTTACACAACAAATAATTTAGGTACGTATAGTTTACGCGGTTATAAAAGATTCACAAATGTTTGTAAAAGTGTATCAGTAGGTTTTACATTTAAGTAGGTTAAGTAACTCACGCAACAAGTGAATCAAAGTCAGTCTGTGGAGATTCTTTCAGTTAACGTTACACCTAAAAAAAATCCAAGGGTCAATAAGATAATTAAACCAATTAAGAGCAATAAACAGAGCTTTGCTTTCAGTCAGTGCTAGTTTCCTTTAGTCTCGGGTCCGTTTTTTGTTTTTGTTTATTTTAACAATTTACTAATCGTGTTTGTTATACCAACGCATGTTCAGTAAGGGACTAGAACACGGAGGAACCAACAGAATAGTGTGTATTGTGATTTAATGAATGAGTACCTGCAAAGCGTTGTGATGTGATCTTCATTGTGCACGTCAGGTTTTCCAGGTTTGTGTGAGAGCTTTATGTCAGTTGGGTCAGGACAATAATTTACACATGGACAGGACAGTAACACCGAGAAACAGTGTTAAAATGTTACAATGTAGAGCCAGAATACCGACGAGCAGGCCAATACACCTCGTCCAAACAGCTTGTTCTATTGCGATGACATTTTGTCCAGTCATCAGACCTGGTCAAACTTACTTTTACTTTTGTTTTTTCTCCAGCGGAAGATAAGGGATATTCTGCTGGAGAGACATCTCTGCTGGAGAGATATCGCTGTGACTATATTCTCCTAGGGTAAGTTGTGGTTAATGCTTGTATTATTTTAACTTAATTCTGTCACAATATGACAGGAGAAATTGAACAAACATTTCAATTGTCATTACTACAATCAAAAACAGATTTTGTGAGTGTGTGTGTGTGTGTGTGTGTGTGTGTGTGTGTGTGTGTGTGTGTGTGTGTGTGTGCCCGCCCAGTGCGCACAATCACCTCCTCCTAACTCATGAGGTTTTTATTTTATTTTATTTTATTTTATTTTTTTATAGAAAATATGATTGAATTGGCATGTCACACATATTAATGTTTTTATTATCTCTGATCCTTATCGTTTTGTTTATTGCACATTCACCTCTATTAATAGTGTAAAGAATACTGTTTGAATAAGAGAAAATGCATCTATATTATAATTTACTATAACACACAAACACAAGTTTAAGTTGTGCAAGTTATTGTCACAATATTTATATATACATCACAACAGTATAATATCTGTGGTTTATTTATGTATTTTTAAAAAAATACACAATCAATACAAATCACAACTTTATATTGACATGTTTAAGGGGTCCTATTATGCTTTTTAACTTTTTTAACTTTAGTTAGTCTGTAATGTTGCTGTTTGAGCATAAAAGAGATAAGCAAGTGTACAAAGCTTAAAGTCCACTCCGAAGGGAGATATTTAAATGAATGAAGAGATTCCACAAGACTGCAAACGACTCGTTCTACAAACGACTCGTTTGGACTACAACACAATTTTTCCGGATCTTATTAGTCATAATGTTCCTCATTTAAATAATCCACGCCCATAGAATACGCAAAAAAAGGTGTTGATTACTGTTTGGATTACCTTAGTTTTCCAACAAATATCACAATTAAATGGTGTATAACATTGTATCTTAAGTAACTAAGAAAATTACAAAAACAAAACAAAACATACCACTCTAAAACGTCATGTGAATGCCGTGCTTGCATAGTCCGTGAATGAAATGCGTTCTGCACGATCCTCTTGTTTGTTAACATTATTATTATTATTACTATTATTAAATCTAAATCAGGCTTGCATTGGTTTGAAATTGCCACTATTTACATCTGAGTGAGTGGAGCTCACTGTTATAAAGGGACGGGACATTTCCCGAACATGCGCTAAGTGGTGTCAAAGCACACTGGGCCAATCATAGCACACTGGGCCAGCTAACCAAACACAGCACATTTTGTATTTCGAAAGGAGGGGCATCAGCACGTTCACCCAGACTGGGGAGACAGGAGCTATTATAAAGTAAAAATATGTGAAAAATAATGAATTTTTTGAACAATCAAGCATGAAAACATTTTCGAGTACACCCCAAAAACAAAATCAATACTTCATAAAATGGCATAATAGGACCCCTTTAAATGTGGATCTGTAAATGATCTATGATCATAACTGCTATTTCTTTGGTTATTGCTATGCTAACATAGCCTCTTGCATTGGCAAGAAGACAATCATATTCATACGAAGAGTTTAAAAACATAACACAATGTGGATTTAGATTAACATGATGTAATTTTTGGGTGAACTACTCCTTTATAAACCTTTGTATCAACAATCCAAATTTGGCAAAGATAGGTAGCAAAGTGTAATGCTAAAAGTTAACTTTAGACTTATGCTATATTTTACAGTTCAACTCCCCAGAGTCCTTCTCACAGATCTAGTTATGGCGACATCTGCTGGAGAAAGCAGCATTTTAGAGGAAGAGTTGACGTGTCCAGTGTGTCTGGACCTTTACCGCGATCCCCACTTGCTGCCCTGTGGTCATAACTTCTGTCTGCCATGCCTGCGGAGGCTCAAGAGCCGCTCAGATCGCGGCCGTTTGAGATGTCCGGAGTGCCGACAGAGTCACCGCAGCTCTGCCAACTGGCAGAAGAACTTCAAACTGGCCAACATTGCTGATAGTTTCCGCCGTCGTGGCCAATCAGTTCGATCCACTCAGAGCCGGGGTGACCCATCTCACAGACCTGCTGAGGTACACTGTGATTACTGTCCAGTGGATGGCAGTGGAGATGGGAAAGGTCTCATGGCAGTTAAAACCTGCCTGAAGTGTGAAGTGTCCATGTGCCCAAAGCATGTTCAGCCTCATTTGGAGCTCCCGGCTTTCCGAGAGCACCCGCTGGTGGAGCCGCTCAATGACATGAGGAAGAGGAAGTGTTTGGAACATGATGAGATGTTCCGGTACTACTGCATGGATGAGCGCTTGTTCCTCTGCAATGCCTGCACCATAGAGGGAACGCACAATGGCCACTGCATCAAAACGCTGAAGAACACCATGAAAGATTTCAAGGTAGGTCTGACGTGTCAAGGCCCATTCACTCTTGATGATATTTGGTTTGAGTATTCCAAAGATGGGCAAGTTTGGTTTAAACCTGGTATTAAGATGCATTTTTGTCGATCCGATCACAAGTGGACAATGTTAGATGCAGGTTTAAAAGGGGCCTAAAATGTTTTGAGCTATTCCACTTTCAACCTCTTCCAGTAGTCAAAAACGCATTCTGTCAGATTTCTTTCATAGTGTAGGCACTCATGTGGTCGAATGCTTTTGAACAGACACACGAGACCGCCTACTGCCTCCCAATGACCTAGCATATGTGCGTTATGGGACCTGTTTTGAGTGAGTGCACCAAAACAATATGTTCCATCTCCACTATGCAAAACTCATGGTTTATGATCAAATTCGCTGTTACCATTAGTATCCTTTCCATTATTGGTATCCTTTCCATTCATCTCATTTCACCCTTGCTCTTGAAGCAGTGTGAAGCATGGTCACAGGAGACACATTTAAAATGCATGTTAAGACCAGGTGTAACCAACAATGTGGCTGGGCTGACCATGCTATCGGAATTACTGTAAAAACTAGTTTTCTGGTTGGAAAATGGATGTGAACGCCCTCTCAAGTCATATTTACTTCCTGGAAATTCAGCGATAATTGCTGGTTTGACTGGTATTCTTTATAAGTTGTGTTTTCACAACAGCTACATCGCTTTGTCTTGTCATTATTTTACACAGCGAAAATAGTGCTGCATTCACACCATGTCGTAATTACCGTAGGCTCAAGATGAAACACGTGATGTTCTATTCGCAGCTGTTCACGTCTTCGGACTTGGAATTATACTTTTATATGGCGACACTCAACGTCTAAATGAATGTGCAGTGGTCAGGTGGTACAGTGGTCACATGGTACAAGTTAGAGCTCTCAGAAAATTCCCACTTTACAAGCTGTAATTACGAGCTCTACGAGAACATTTATGCTTTTTATAAGTTGAAATCTGGATACAAGTTAAAAACTTGGAACACACCTTACCATGTATTTTACATAAATTCTAGAATTGAATGTGAATGTTTATATGGTTGTCAATGAATGGAACACTGTAATTTATTCCAAATTAAATATATGCAATGTTTTAGCTTTAATAAGATTTCCCAGAGAAACAGGCACGAATAACCTAGTGTTCTCCATGATTCCTATTCTTTCCGACAACAAAGCGTTTGAACGTGACAAGCTTGTAGCCATGACTTTAGAAGTGGGAAGTAGGACCTTTCTGATAGCATGTGAAGGCAGCATTAATACCAGGTGTAAACAGGGCCAAACACACCTGCCTTTAATTTTCAAGTGAAGACTGTTTCATTTTCCAGTGAAGACTGTTAAGCCACAATCACACTAGACTAGCACACAGAATTTCTACAGACACTGCAACGTAATATGAGGTAAACCTCTGCTATGTCTCTCTAAAAACATAATTCAGCATAATTCAATACAGTGGGCTCCACAAATATTTGCACCCTTGGAAAATATGAGCAAAACTGACTTTGACTTTGCAATTTCTCGTCTTTGTCTTTGCAATTTCTCGTCTTTGTCTTTTATTCAAAATATTCACAAAAATCAAACCTTTGAAGTCAAATAGTTGAAAGGTAAAAATTCTGAAATATAATATGTATTCCACAATAATTGTCACCCCTTTGTTTAATACTTTGTGCAACCTCCCGTTGCCAAGATAACCGCTCTGGCTCCTCTCTTATAATGTGAAATAAGGTTGATGAACATATGGCAAGAGATCTGAGACCATTTCTCCATACAGAATCGCTCCAGATCCTTTAGATACAGAGGTCTATGCTTTTAGACTCTTTTCTTCATCCTGAATAATAATTTGTGTAAATTAACTAATTAAGGTAACGCCGTTGCATATCAATCTTCAATTGGTCACAAGTGTTCACAATCACATGATGCAAATTTACAGGGCAGAGCTCACCAAACTTGAAATTTGCATGAGCTTGCGTTCCTTACTTGCGTTGTTACTTGAAAACAACAGCCATGTGTGTTGGAACAGGGTTGGAAGTCTGCAAGAAGGTAGTCTTCGAGGAGCAGGGTTGGCTACCAATGTAGTGTTTGAAATGCAGTACAAAAATTGAGTGAAGGAAGGTTGTACAATATTTGGCAGTACGTGATTTTAGATGCTACGATACAAAATGTCCAGTGTTGACGGTCCTTCAGGAACAAGGTTGAAAACGATCTGGTATCCGCTTGTTTCAATAATGAATGTTCACTTGCTGAACAGAATCATTCACATGTTAGTAAATTCTCTCTTGTTCTCTTTTTTTCGCTCACTGTTGTCTTCTCTAGGTTTATCTTGACATTCAGCTGCACAAGACGAGCAGGAAGATCCTAAAGGCAGAGAAAAATCGACTTGAACAAAAAGAGATTGAACGGATTAACAAGGTGAAGTTAGTCATGTCATTAGTTAATTGCAATTCATAGTTTAATCACGAGGCCTTTGCTTCACATCCCATATCATTTTGTTTTTAGTCTTAAATAATTTAGCAATGAATATTTATCCTCTTGTTTGTGGCTTTTGCTAAACACTACTGTTTTTGCTAAGTTAAATTTTTGCAAGGGCAAGCACCCCTTTCATTTTCATACAGAAAATATTAAAATCTTGTTTGAAATATTTGTTCTGTTCTAGGTCTTCCGGGATGACACAGAACAGCACCTAGATGCTTTCCGACAAACTTCTATCGCACATCTGGATGCTTTTCTATCATCGCTGCGTGAATGTGTCAGCACCTATGATGGTGAGCATTGTTCTGGAATCCAGCAGAACTTGAGTCGAATAGCACAAGATCAGACTCGTCTACAAGAGGTTCACTCAGGCTTTGAGAGGCTTCTACAGGAGAATGACTCCTTCCAATTTATTAAGGTACATTTTACATATAAACACATACACTGAATTAAAATTCTTGAAAATCATCTGTGACTGTTTCTGACAGAATTTTAGGCTTTTATTGTCTGGCTAAGGGTACTACAACAACAACAATGTACTAAAAATGGTAAAGTTTTTCCTTTGTGTTTTACTCATACAGACGGCAATGCTGTCAAAAGGGTCCCCATTCACACGGATCTGCGAAAACAATTAAAAACACTGCGTTATGCATGCCAGGCCAGTAGTTAGCAATGTCACACTTCACTAGTTTCACAAATGCACGTTTTTGTAGACAATAATGCTACCATTTTCAAAAACATGCACTTTGAAACCCATTTTCAAAAGTTTGCATTTTCATGCCTCCAAAACATTTTTGTTGTGTAAATAAATGGCCAAAACACACACATTTTTTTTTTTTTCATTTTAAGTTGAAAATGGTGTTGTGTAAGCGGCCCCTTAAAGAAAGATGAATCCAGTAGTTTTACAAGTTGATGAGCAGCATAAAGTCTGGTCCACTTTGAAGCTTTTTTTGGCCAAGAACTGCCCACTTAGACCGGAAGAGACCACCTGAATGACATGGAAAGGAACCAACTACAGTTCATTTTGTTTTCACATAACGTTTAGGGGAGGGTTTATCTGAAATGGTTGATGCAACAAATATAGTTGGATGTGATGTGGAAATAAAAAAATATGCAAATGGTTCTACAGAAAGTACTGAAATAATTTTGCTCTGATCACAAAGACTACACAAAGTGGCTAATTTCTTCAAATCTCAAAAGATTTGATGCCACAAACTATGGCAGACCTAGTAATTGTTTTTTCCTCATAAGCACACCTTGTAGCAACCTACACACTGGCTCTAATTTTATTGATCAATTTCCAGGGGTCTATAAAGATCCTGCAGGGGGTCTGGGGATAGATATAGTATTTTCTTTAAAAGCATAATCTGTATATGTTTCGAAATGTGTTTCCAAATATGGTACATTATTTGTATCATCTACACCAGAGTCCTGCATGGGTTCTGTTTGGTAAACCTTCAGCCACAATATTTAACAGAACAACTGACCCGTTATCCGGCAGCAGCGCTAATTTAATTCCGTACCGGACCCATTTGACATAAAGAACGCTACCTGATCCGCAAATCACTTCTACAGTCTTGTGAAAACTCCTGTTATAGCCTAACCTGACTACACTTCACCATGAATCTCTTATTTGCAATGTGCCTATACTTTGTTGGTTATGAGACATTTTGCAAGGGTGCAGTCAATGAACAATCGCTGAACCATTGGATTAAACACCTCTGACTGGCCATTGCATTAATGCGCTCAAAAGTCTGTGATTGGCTACAAAGCTTAACTTAAAGCATAAATACAAATATGCGTTTGAAAGCAGTATCAAAATTATCATTGGCTATTTGACTGGCAATGCCTATTAATTCCCAAAGTGCAGCTGCACTGCAGATGACGAGGTAAACATTTTCCACCCATTGCTTTAAAAAATGTGTAGGACTGTGTAAGTGATCTGCACTGTAGAATGTAAAAAAAATAAAAAAAAGAATCCTATTTTCAAGTTCTTTCTTAAACCAAGTGTTCCTTGTTTGGCAGTTTGAACAAAACTTACATTTGATCTTCACTTTGTGGTTTCTCTTTGGATTTCTTTCAGGATTACAATTCATCTATGAAAAGGTAAGACAAACTTTTGATTTGAGGTGCTTTTAAACATTTGCAGTGAGGGGGATTCTTTTTGTCCACATGGTAATGTATTTGTTTTTTGTTTTTTTTACTGTGTGTGTGTGTGTGTCAGGTACCAGAGACAGTTAAAAAAACCTCTGTTTTTCCCTGATGAGCCCGCAGTCGACACTGAGCCACTGTATGAAACTATGGAAGGAAAGATGGGGGAGTTCATTGCTGAATTGCGGCAGCATGGCAGCACACTCATCAGCACACTTTGTGAGTCTCAAGTGGTTTGTGTTAAATACAGGGGTAAACAGGGCCCAGACCTTATATCCAATCACTTATAGATGGCATGAAATGAAAATTCGAAATGCGTGTTATAGACCTTTTTGCAAACTACTCGTACATGCATTTGTTTCATTTTCCTAAATTAAACAAATTTAGAACATTTGTTTTGACCTCATCATATTTAATCAAAATGCTTAAACTGGACCCTCTGGTGAAAATGACAGACTTCTCCAATCATGGTCAAGTCACATTTATTTATATAGCGCGTTTTACAATACAGATTGTTTCAAAGCAGCTTTACAGTGATAATAGGAAATGAATGCAACAGATATTGTTTTGGCTGTACAACAGCTCTAGAAGAAAGTCATTATCCAGTTTAATTAAATGTTCAGCTTTGATTCATTTCAGTTGTAAAAAGCATTAGTTTAATTTAGGGGACGGTTTAACGACATGAAACCGAGTAACCGAGTATGAGTTCTGGCTGTTCATTTACACAACAGCGTTTTGGTGGCCTGAAAACGCAAACTTTGAAACGGGTTTCAAAGTGCAAGTTTTTGAAAACTATACCGTTATCATCTCTGTGTAACCTTAAAAAACATGAATCTGTGAAAACGGATACGACATGCACATGCGTATTACGTGTTTAGCATGCACGTTTAAATGCGTATGTGCGCAGGCATCCGTGTGAAAAAGATCTGTTCCTACTTCTGTTGCATAACGACTTTAAACTCCACAATAGGAGATAAAATATTTTGTGATTGGATCACTGAAACCATGTGGAAGGTTTTGACTACCTTCATATCGCTATCAATCCTAAATGTGTCCCGGACCGCAGTAATGTGCCATTTCACTCACTGAACACGTGAACGTTATGGAGAGTATTATGAGGAGGTGCACCAAACAAAAGGGATACAAACTTCTCTGCGTTACCTGAACGTTCGAAATTGCAGTTGACATCTGTATTCTTTTTATTTAGCGCATTTAACATTATCTTGTGAGTCACGTCCGCTCGTTCATATTTGTGTGGTCTCAGGTGACGACGCAAATCTGATAGCAGGTGGAAAGCAGGGTTATATAGTTATCTAAATTTAAATAAAATAATTGAAGAAACTTCATTTTATTTCTGCCAGTTGAAGAGGCAACATTTCTCATTTTATTTAGTTTAACTTTTACTAAAACTGAATAAAATAAAAACTATATTAACATATTTAAAAATAAAACTACTAAAAATTGTATGCAATTACAATAAAATTACTCAAATGAAAATGAAAACAGAAAATCAAAAATGAAATATGAAAAATCATAATAGTATCTATATCTATAATAGTTAAACTAAAATAACGCTGTTGGCCTAATGAGGTACAGAAAGTAAACTTGACTAAAGAATATTCTGTCTTTTTTTCAGTGAAAACACAGTCATGAGCCTTATGAACATCTGGCTCTTTATTGTTCTCATATTTTTGTTGTTTCTTTTTTGTAGGTGAATTTGAAGGGGGAGATGGTGAGGAGGAGGTGGAGGATGATGATGATGATGATGAAGAAAGTTTTGATGATGATGAAAATGAAAGTGATGCAGAAGGTGAGGAGATGAGGAGTGAGGAGGAGGAAGAGCAGATCCTCAATGAGTCTGAAAATGAAGAATATACCCCAGAGGAGGAAGAAGATGATGAAGAAGACTAGAAGAAGGGCTGGATGAAGATAATCTGCTCTTAAAGTCCCAGAATTTGTGTAGCAAATGAGCCACCGTTTCACTTGAAATTGATGATGCAGTGAACTGGCATTTGAAGAGTGTGTGGACACATGTATTGAGAGTCAGTATTCATTTCTGTAATAAGATGTTTTGCTGAAATTTTTCTGTTATTTAAATTGAATATAAGATTTTTCATGAGATATTTCGATTACAAAAAAAAAAAAAAATTGACAGGAAGTGACATGGTGTTTATATATTTATGAGAATGGGTTGTGTGTTGAACCTGACATGTAGATAAAATCTATTTTCTGTGATGTTGATATTATCTTGGATATCTTCCAGTCAGGTATGTTTCAAAGCTCAGGGTAACGCATGTTAACATGGATGTTAATTTGGGATGGCTTAATTTTGCACTTATTTTCCAGTGATTTTGTAAGAAGAGGTGGTGTTGAAAAAAAAAAGTAAAATAAAATATAGTTTCATAATTTAAAAATCAACTTTTGTGGCTGAAACGCTGAACATAAACATTTATTTAGTTATTTTAGTTTAGTTTTGTATTTACTAAAATGTACTAACATGAGCAATATTTGTTACAGAATTCATTCATCTTTATTAATATAAGTTAATACAAATCCAGCTGTTCGTTGATTGGTTATGTTAGTTCACAATGTATTAACTAATTATTAACATAAACTCAGATTAATAAATGCTGTAGTTGTGTTAATTCTTAGTTCATGTTAACTAAAGTAGTTAACTAATGTAACCTTTGTCTACTGCTCCCTTCTAAGCCCTTGAGTCAGCCTCTCTGAAGCTTCTGACACTTAAGGTGGCTTTTCTTATTGCTTTTACCAAAGGGTGGGAGATCTGCAGGCTTTGTCAGTCACCTCTTCCTGTCTGGATTTTGCCCCTGGACTGGTCAAGGTGATTTTGCACCCAAGGCAGGATTACGTCCATAAGGTGCCTTTTTCATCGTTTCATCCTGTTGTTCTCCGGGCCTTCTCTCCTTCGCCTTTTGAAAATCAGGAGCAAGAGAGGCTGAATAAGTTATGTCAATGCCATACTCCGAGTACGCGGCTCGCGCAAGTGTTATTTATAGAATTGATTATCCACTGCGTTGCGTCTCCTAACTTCGTCCTAGGCCAATGTTTTGGTGTGTACTACACGTGGGTGATTCTATAATTGGAGATACATTTTGCATTTAAAAAAAAAAAAAAAAAAAAAGGTTGTCATACAGAACCATTGTTTAAGAATTACCTTGAAAACACTTTAAAGTTGATATATTCAGTGCTATACAAATACAGATAGTTTATTATTTTCTCTATTTTATCAAAATATTACGGAGCCCCTAAAGGGACGTGGTGGTGGAAAAAAAATTTAGGATGGGAGAATTTTTTTTTTCAAATCTTTTGCGTTCCCTCGCAAAACTTTTGCGTTCCCCCGAGAAACTTTGCGTTCCCACGCAAAACTTTTGCGTTCCCTCGCAAAGTTATTTGCGTTCCCACGCAAAACTTTTGCGTTCCCTCGCAAATATATTTGCGTTCCCACGCAAAACTTTTGCGTTCCCTCGCAAATATATTTGCGTTCCCACGCAAAACCTGTTTTGAGCTCGGACAGACACTTCCTGTTTAATGTCCCGCTGGCAGTGTTTCAGAGCTCCGTACGTTAATGGAGCGTTTCATAGTGTTTGAACTTGGACTCAAATATAAAGAAATGCGGTCAGTGCTTAACTCAAGGAGTTCAGTGAAGTTGGCAATATTCACATAGGCTATTCGAACTTCCCTATTCTTGAGCTAAACGTTGTTAAAACACAAACGACACCTATTTACAATCACAGTAACCTAGACAACGAGCTACAACCCAATTCTCATCAAAACGAGCTTTATAATATTAATTTGTCTCTAACCAGACGAATGAGAGACAAGTCCAAATAAGGGGCCGTCTGTAAAGTGCAAATCCCAAAACCCTTCTCCACATTTTAAATTATTAAACATATTCAATAGCTTCACTTTGACGCACTGTAGGCCTACTGTCACCAAATTCAGTTCACACATCACTGCTCTCCTGCTGGTTATACTACATTACTTAGTTTGATAAAAATTCATATTTTTTATTATTATTTATGAAATAAAATCAATAACTTCTCCCTTTTTAGAAAAAAACATCAAATAACTTCACACTTTTATACAGTGTAATGCCATCAAATTCAGTAGGCAAATATAATGCAAAAGCTGCATACAGTACCAATATAATTTGTGTAAAGAATAGGCCTACTTATTTTTTATGTGCAATTACTTCCCAAACTAAGTGTTGTAGGCCTATAACCAACATTAGAGCAGTGATGTGTGAACTAAATTTGGTGTGTTACAGTGAAGTTATTGAATATTTTCCATAATATAAAATGTTCAAAAGCAGTGTAGTATGACCAGTGGGTCACCATTGATGTGTAAACTGAATTGGGTGGCACTACAGTTTGTAAAATTGAAGTTAATAACTATTTTTGTATTTTTGACTATGAGTTGATGCTGTAGTCGTTTTCTGGATTATATTGCACTTTGCAGACGGTCCCTTTTAACTTGTCTCTCAGCCGCCAGCTCATAGAGATCCATTAAGCCTGTATTATAAAAGCTTGTTTTGATGAGAATTGGGTTGTAGCTCGTTGTCTAGGTTACTGTGATTGTAAATAGGTGTCGTTTGTGTTTTAACAACGTTTAGCTCAAGAATAGGGAAGTTCGAATAGCTTATGTGAATACTGCCAACTTCACTGAACTCCTTGAGTTAAGCACTGACCGCATTTCTTTATATTTGAGTCCAAGTTCAAACACTATGGAACGCTCCATTAACGTACGGAGCTCTGAAACACTGCCAGCGGGACATTAAACAGGAAGTGTCTGTCCGAGCTCAAAACAGGTTTTGCGTGGGAACGCAAATATATTTGCGAGGGAACGCAAAAGTTTTGCGTGGGAACGCAAATATCTTTGCGAGGGAACGCAAAAGTTTTGCGTGGGAACGCAAATAACTTTGCGAGGGAACGCAAAAGTTTTGCGTGGGAACGCAAAGTTTCTCGGGGGAACGCAAAGTTTCTCGGGGGAACGCAAAAGTTTTGCGAGGGAACGCAAAAGATTAAAAAAAAAAAATTCTCCCATCCTAAATTTTTTTTCCACCACCACGTCCCTTTAGGGGCTCCGTAAAATATCACCTGTTCATAGTTTTTCTCGTCAATTCTGTTACGGACGAACAACCAAATATATAGAAGTAACAGTACATCAAAAAATGATCAATCTTTTTAGTTTCATTTGTCATGTAGTCCTTTTATTCAGGCCTTTAAAACAGATATTAAATGTTATATTTATACAACTTCAAAATTAGATTCACCCCCAGGCAATAGTGGATTATCCAAAGGGTGCACTTGTTTTTTTTATCAAATTACTTGAACATTACAGGGTAGAGATAAAACTATAACATATATCTTACTCTTGCACAATATAAAAATAACAATATTAAGTAGTTTGATATTTCAATGTATTATCTCATTAATATTCAAGATGAAAGACTAAAAACAGAATTGACACATCTGGCAACAGAATTGACGGGGGTAACAGAATTGACCCAAACCAACCAGAACATGCCTATAACAAGAAAATAACTGCTGAGTTATTGAGAAATACTCGACCAGATATCCCTCTGGATCTCTACATGCCGTGTCGCAACCTTGGTCGGGGGTGGAATTAATCTGAGGATGTCCTTATGTGGGTACCAATGAACATCTTCACGACCAGGCCAAAAGAATCTATTTTTTCCTATTTGGTGCATGCACTTGACCCTCACATGACTCTCATTGACCTCCAGGATGGTACCAGGATATCATGGTCATATGTGAGGACACACCATTGTCCAACCACATCCTGGCTCTCCCAGTGTATGTCTGTCTGTTGGTCTTCATCTCTCTCTTCAACAGCTCTCTCTTCTCCAACGGTTCTCTCTTCTCCAACGGTTCTCTCTTCTCCAACGGCTCTCTCTTCTCCAACGGTTCTCTCTTCTCCAACGGCTCTCTCTTCTCCAACGGTTCTCTCTTCTCCAACGGTTCTCTCTTCTCCAACGGTTCTCTCTTCTCCAACTCTCTGCTTTCCATTTAATGTGAGAGGATCAGCAGGGAACTTGAATGTCTTTGTTTGGTGGCACTGGCACACCAACTTTTGCTGAGTGGAACAGGAGCAACTCACATCCCGGTAAATTAGCTGATATGGGAAGACCGTGACCACTTGGTGGATTTTCATGGTGAAGGGTACGACAGGAAGTGACTTTGGCATCACCTCCATTGCGATGTTAATGGCATGTTCTTCAATGTAGAACAGCTTCACTGATGATGGTGCATCCACCAATGCTTGAAAAAGTTTTTGTGCATTTGGCACATCTTTCCCACTGTTAGCTAATGCGTCCGCTCTGCGTTTCAGTGATCCTCCAACTCCATCTGGTGCCCCCTTGCCATGACTGGCCTCAATAACCCAATTGATCAGTGTGTCTCTGTGTGTGTGTGTGTGTGTGGCTATAAACACACATTATGCATTTTTGTGTGTGTTTGCATCATTGTGTGATTGTAACCAAGGCAGGGGCAGTGTGAAAACCAAGGCATGGACATTGGTCAATTGACATTGGTCAACAGAGTTGACATTTTTAGCATTTTTTACTAATAACACCACATGCTAGCATAAAGGCTAAGAGCACATGGCCTGATACTAAAGATGATTTTAAAAACTTTTAATACCTCCTTTTGTTAATATCTTTGAACTTTGCTTTCCCTATGAGATTGTTGAAACAGTTTTGACATGTTATATAAGAACTCTTGGTGCAAGTGCCTGTAAGATTACATGGCTTCAGAGAGAACAAAACACATACCTCCTAGTTCTTCAGAGTTTAATACCAAAAGGGAAGTGACATCATCTTGCGTTGCTTAGGATACTGATGCGACAGATAAGCATAATTTAAAGAGACAATAACATGTAGTAACAGAATTGACACAGGATTTATGGATTGGTATTTTTCAACAATAAAAGTTACTTTTAAACAAATTAATTTAGCATAATTTGGAAACTGTCACCAATAATAATTTATAAACAAAATAATTAAAACCCCCCAACCTGAAATTTGTAATTTAAAACATGTTTAATGCATATTTTACCCTTGTTTGAAAAAAGTACCACCCACTAAGGACAGTATGATATCATGACTTTCAGCATCATGAAATAGCTTTTAAAATAAAATATTTTCTAGTTTTACACTCTAACATTTTGTGACTCTTAAAAAGAATTAAAAAAAAATTAAAATGTGTTTTTGGAGTAAAATTTTGGTAAAGCTGTTAAAAATAAATGGCTTCGGACTTCAAATGTATCTCCAATTAAAGAATCACCCATATGACACACATCCTCCGTAAGTCTGACGCAAGGCTTTAGCAACGCCGTTTTCATTTCGGCGCCCATTTTAACCGATGACTTGATTTTGATTTGATTTACAGTAGGCTCTGGCTACACCATAAATAATCACGACGAAGTGTGCTGATCAACACGAAGCTCGTGTGAATATCGACTGTTGTTATTAAAGCATGTAATTCTTAACATAGAAGTCCATAGATTTTCTGCCTATAGCCGCTGTAGCGCCGGGGTGAGATGTGTGCTGAAGCCCGGCGCAAGTCTCCTTCGCGCCCCGCGGTCGGAGGATGCGTGATCCGGGGTTACTAATATTAATCGCGAATATAACGTTAACTTCATAATCTACGAGTTACCAAACATGAAAAATAAGAAACTGATATAATAAGTCACTTACCACAGAGTTGTGAAGCACTCATTTTGCGCTACCCGAAAGTCGACGACACGACCGTTAAAGATCACAATGCCTCTGAAGATTTGAAATTTACAGCAATATTCTGTATTTTGAATCAAACCGCCGCGCGACCCCAGAATGCATTGCAGTTTACAGCAATATGCTGTATTATTAGAAAACAGCCAGCTGCTGTAAAATAATGCTGTAATTTTTACAGCAATTCATTACAGTGCAGAAGAAACCGGTTGCAGTGAACCCACATGTTGCCACTCTGCAAAGTGATGGATTTTCAGTGGAATTTCTGAAATTTAAAAAGGGCGCACACACCTATTTTTCCTTTTATTGTATCCTTTTAATATTAGTTATCTGACTCTGACTGTATCATTATGTTTTATAATAATATATAATATATTGTCCTCTTTGTTCTTTTCAATATTTCTAGACACTCTTTGCATCCTGTGATGGAACAGACAAATCCTTTTATTTGATCAGAAGTTTTTTTGGACTCACTTTGGGTCATTGTTTGGCCATGTTGGTCTGTTTCTGAAGTGGTGAAAATGTATTTTATTATGATCATGTTGGTCAACTTGTGGTTTTAAATTTATGCAGATTGCGTATTTCTTATTTGTGTGAATGGCCATGATGGCTAATTGATATTTAAAGTAATTTAAAAATATTGAATTTAATACAATTATTTTGTAAATCACAATAATACAAACATACACAGTTTATGATTATAATTTTTTTTTTCATACAAATTTTAAAGTTATGAATTAAATACATTTTGACCTGTTTTTCAAGATTATTCAAGATTTTTTTTTTTTTACAGTTTTACAATTAATTTACAGAGATACTACTGTAAAAATGAGAGTAACTGGCTGGCAACCCTGCTGCCAGTATTTCACTGTAAAATGTACAGGCATTTGTTTAACATACTTTTAACTGCAGTTGTGAAGTAATTAATTTAAACTAGGGGAGACCGGAGATGTGCGGTTTAGTTTCAAACACGAGGAGTGAAATGTTACAAATCAATGAGCATAAACTCTGCTGGACAGTGGCCATCTAGGCATAGATAGATAGATAGAGAGAGAGAGAGAGAGAGAGAGAGAGAGAGAGAGAGAGAGAGAGAGAGAGAGAGAGAGAGAGAGAGAGAGATTTCAATACTACAAATAATGTACTTGTGACCATGCTTTGATGTTACAGCTACCCAGAGTCTTGTAGCCATGAATAGCTCACCTTACAGCTTAGCACTCACAACTTGCATGAAAAATATCTGCAGAGACACACAATAAACATAATTTACCTTTAATGAGTTTAACTAAAGCAGGAATTGCCATAACAAAAATAAATGAAGTAAAAAAAAAAAATATATATATATATATATACTTTCTTGCATCAAAAAATGTTTTTCTCCTCTAAAATCTGCTGTGTCTGCCACATGGCTCTTTCTCACATGGATTTTTTTTTAGTTTTTTATTTGTTTAAATAAATTTAAAAAAGAACTAGAGCAAGCATGTGTGAAGTGAATCAGGTGATTTGTAACTTGTTCCTAATATGTCGAAAACGAAAACATGTCTCGTCTTGTCGCAGTTATGAATTATATGAATCAAATGTAAGTTATAGCATATTTTATTCAAAACAGTGAAATGTCATAAAACGTTCAGTAGCCTAGCTTGCTTCAGCTCTCTACACGATCCCAACCAAGGAATAAGGGTAGCCTATTATCTAGAGAGACGATCCGTACTGCTTTAGTAGCGACCTGCTTCATTGGAGCTTTACCACCGGTGGATTTACGAGCGGTCTGCTTGGTTCTTGCCATTGCTTAGTTACTTCTGTCTCTGTCTTTCTTGCGCTGGAAACGCAGCTTGATTTTACACGCCTGCTTTTAAAGCATTGCGGGGGGCATGAGCTCATAGTGTCTATGGGGTGCAGACAGAGGCTAGTGATTGACTAATGTGTGACGTGAATATATGACTGCTAGCCAATGATTGCGCGTTTCCTCTTTTCGAACATACGGAGTGTTTCCCGCTCAAAGTGCCGCCCGCTTTGTTCTCTTGAATTATTCGCGCATTAAACCGTGTATATAACATCCCTGGATTTTATACTTACTGTTGTATTTAACTATTCTGAAATATTCACCGTATTTCTTATGATTGCGCAGATCTCAGATTCGAACAAAATCATTTGACCATTTTTATAAAAGCACTGCAACCAAAGAATGATATCTGTCAAACACATTACATAATTATCATGTTCATAAATAGCATGCATTGTTCCTACTGTTGTATTCGTAATTGTCAGTATCGTACATGACTGTTCTGACGGTTGTTATTTTTTTAATCAACCCACTTTTATGTTTATGGTGTTATAGATATTAACACACAGACAAAAGTGCTCTCTGCGAGATAAAATGGGTGGCTCTTAAAAGAGCCTTTTGATCTTAAACGAAACGTTTATTTGGATTTGGTAGCCTTTTCGGTCTTCTTGGGCAGCAGCACGGCCTGGATGTTGGGCAGCACGCCGCCCTGAGCGATGGTCACTCTGCCCAGAAGTTTGTTCAACTCCTCGTCATTGCGCACTGCCAGCTGCAGGTGACGGGGAATGATGCGGGTCTTCTTGTTGTCCCGAGCGGCGTTTCCAGCCAACTCCAGGATCTCAGCGGTAAGATATTCGAGCACAGCCGCCAGATAAACAGGAGCACCGGCACCGACGCGCACCGCGTAGTTGCCTTTGCGCAGAAGCCTGTGAACACGGCCGACGGGAAACTGCAGTCCAGCCCTGGAAGAGCGAGTCTTGGCTTTTGCTCTTGTTTTGCCACCGGTTTTGCCTCTGCCGCTCATTTTTTTTTTAGATTTAGTTCCTACAACCTCCTAATCTGTGCTTAAAGAAATGAATGGCAGTTCCTTCCTCCACAAACTATCTTTAAACGAGAGTGCTAGTCGCCCATTGGTTTAGAGTCCGTAAAGATTCAAACCAATCACTGAACGTCTCTCCAAAGCCCAACCCCCTTACTGGAGTGAATATGCTTAAGTAATTTATTTAGAAAGAAAGATACAGAAATGGATATTATACGCTGTTCCTACCAAAACTGCCACAGACCACACTTCACACACTGTATATTCTGTGGACATTGACCTTATGATACTGTATTATGTTAACTTCCTATTGTAATATTTGGAGCTTGTTCACTGCACATGTTGTATATGGGTGTTTGTATTGTCACACTTCCCCAGCATAGCGTTGTGTGTGTATATGCATATTCTGTTTTTACTGTGATCACCGTTTGACTCTAAACCCTCAAAAGCTGTTTGGCCATTTAATACATTTCTTATTAATACAAATGGTTTACTTGCTTTTTTTTCTGAAATTTGGTTACATATTTCTTCGGATTGTATGAGTCTAAGTGGTCGAAAGTCACATTATGGCTATTTACTTTCAAAATTAACAGAAATCATTACATGAGTTTAGCTCTTTACTTAGAGTTAGTGGGTGGCTCTTAAAAGAGCCGTTGAGGAACAAACTGTGGACATTATTTTTGGGAGCTGCCTTTTTAGGCTTGGTGGCATTAGTCTTTGCTGACTTAGGTTTAGCGTCAGGCTTCTTTGCCGCTGCGCTCTTGGTCTTCTTGGCCAATGATTGCGCGTTTCCCCTTTTTGAACAAACGGAGGATTTCCCGCTCAATCTGCTGCTTTGTTCCGTTTACTAGCCTACTTGTGCAATCAAATATGACATCCCCGAGCTTTATACTCGCATTGTTGCATTTACTTATTCTAAATATTCACCGTATTCCTTATGGTTACGCAGATATCAGATTCGAACAAAATAATTTTACCATCTTTATAAAAGTACTGCAACCAAAGAACGATATCCATCAAACACATTACAGAATTGTCATGCTCATAAACAGCATGCTCACCTATGTTGTATTCGTAATTGAACATTATGTAATCGTACATACAATTGTTTTGACTTTTTCTTTTTATCAACCCAATGAGTTTATGGTGTTATTAGATATTACCACACAGACAAAAGTGCTCTCTGCGAGATAAAATGGGTGGCTCTTAAAAGAACCTTTTGATATTAAGCGAAACGTTTATTTGGATTTGGTAGCCTTTTCGGTCTTTTTGGGCAGCAGCACGGCCTGGATGTTGGGCAGCACGCCGCCCTGAGCGATGGTCACTCTACCCAGAAGTTTGTTCAACTCCTCGTCATTGCGCACTGCCAGCTGCAGGTGACGGGGAATGATGCGGGTCTTCTTGTTGTCCCGAGCGGCGTTTCCAGCCAACTCCAGGATCTCAGCGGTAAGATATTCGAGCACAGCCGCCAGATAAACAGGAGCACCGGCACCGACACGCTGTGCGTAGTTGCCTTTGCGCAGAAGCCTGTGAACACGGCCGACGGGGAACTGCAGTCCAGCCCTGGATGAGCGAGTCTTGGCTTTCGCTCTAGTTTTGCCACCGGTTTTGCCTCTGCCGCTCATTTTTGGATGTAGTTTCAACAATCTCCTGATCTATGTTGAAAGAAAGAATGCAGTTCCTTTCTCCACAAACTGTCTTTAAACGAGAGTGCTAGTCGCCCATTGGTTTAGAGTCCGTAAAGATTCAAACCAATCACTGAACGTCTCTCCAAAGCCCAACCCCCTTTCTGGCGGGAACTTATTGTGAACATCTATTTGACTAAAACAGAAAAGATGAAACCACTATTTATTTTTAAAATACATAAATGGATAGATTACGATGTTCCTACCAAAGGTGCTACACCTTTCACACACTGTATCCTGTGGACATTACCTTCTGATACTGTATTGTTAAGTTAATTTCCTATTGTAGTATTTGGAGCTTCATCGTTGTTCATATTGTTGTATATGGGTGTTTGTATTGTCACAATTCTCCAGTATAGTGTGTGTATATTATTTTTGTACTGTGTTGTACAACATCATATTTGGACTGCAATCACTTTCTGAACCCTCATAAGCTTTTAGACCATTTTTAATCAATGTCTTATGAATAAAATGGTTTTCTAGAGTTTTTCCTAAATTTGGTGACTTATTTGTTCAGATTGCACGAGTCTAGAGATCGAAAAACACATCATGGCTATTACTTTCAAAATGAACAGAAATCATTACATATGTTTAGCTCTTTACTTAGAGTTAGTGGTTGGCTCTTAAAAGGGCCGTTGAAGAACAAACTGAACTTTATTTTTGGGAGCTGCCTTTTTGGGCTTGGGTTTTAGGCTTTGCTGACTTAGGTTTATATCTACATATAGGCTAATTATTAGGCATATTTCTTATAGTAATGGCAATATATGAGAACAAAAACCCACATAGTGTTATTGTAACGCAAGTTTATATTAACGGTTAATAAACGTTAAACTGGATACTCTGTTTAGTGCCGTTTGGGTGGCTCTTAAAAGAGCCGTTGTGGGTTGAAGCAGATGCGAGTTTAAGCGCGCTCTCCGCGGATGCGGCGGGCCAGCTGAATGTCTTTGGGCATGATGGTGACTCTCTTGGCGTGGATGGCACACAGATTGGTGTCCTCAAACAGACCGACCAAATAAGCCTCGCTGGCCTCCTGCAGGGCCATGACAGCGGAGCTCTGGAAGCGCAGATCCGTCTTGAAGTCCTGAGCGATTTCTCTCACCAGCCGCTGGAAAGGAAGTTTGCGGATCAGCAGCTCGGTGGACTTCTGGTAACGGCGGATCTCTCTTAGAGCCACGGTCCCGGGCCTGTAACGATGGGGCTTCTTGACTCCGCCGGTGGCTGGCGCGCTCTTACGCGCTGCTTTAGTAGCGAGCTGCTTTCTCGGAGCTTTACCACCGGTGGATTTACGAGCGGTCTGCTTGGTTCTTGCCATTGCTGCAGTTGACTTCTTTCTCGGTTAGGATTCTTTCTTGCGCTGGAAATGCGGCTTGATGTTACACGCCTGCTTTTAAGGCATTGCGCGGGCATGCGCTCACAGAGTCGAGGGGGTGCAGAGGCTTGTGATTTGCTAATGTGTGACGTGTGCTTATGACTGCTAGCCAATGATTGCGCGTTTCCTCTTTTCGAACAAACGGAGGGTTACCCGCTCAAGGTGCCGCTTTGTTCTCTTTACTAGGCTACTTTTCTTGCACATCCAACATGACATTCCTGGGCTTTATACTCGCATATGCATTTACTTATTCTGAAATATTCATATTATTATAAACGCACTGCAACCAAACAAGACCCAGGACCAAAGAACGATCTCTATCAATAATAGTAGGCCTATAATTATCATGTTCATAAGCAGCATTCACACTTTGTTCCAGTTACTGTTGTATTTGTCATTTTCCACACGGAGTAATTTAATATGACTGCTTTGACAGTTCATTTTCTTGATCAACCACAACCCAAGTTTATGCTTGTAAGTATTAACACAGACAAAATTGCGCTTTACGAGATAAAATGGGTGGCTCTTAAAAGAGCCTTTTGATCTTAACGAAACGTTTATTTGGATTTGGCAGCTTTTTCGGTCTTCTTGGGCAGCAGCACGGCCTGGATGTTGGGCAGCACGCCGCCCTGAGCGATGGTCACTCTGCCCAGAAGTTTGTTCAACTCCTCGTCATTGCGCACTGCCAGCTGCAGGTGACGGGGAATTATGCGGGTCTTCTTGTTGTCCCGAGCGGCGTTTCCAGCCAACTCCAGGATCTCAGCGGTAAGATATTCGAGTACAGCCGCAAGATAAACAGGAGCACCGGCACCGACGCGCACCGCGTAGTTGCCTTTGCGCAGAAGTCTGTGAACACGGCCGACAGGGAACTGCAGTCCAGCCCTGGAAGAGCGAGTCTTGGCTTTCGCTCTAGTTTTGCCACCGGTTTTGCCTCTGCCGCTCATTATTATTTAGTTTGTACAACCTTCTCAATCGAAATTCACAGAATGAAAAGTATTTCTCCTGCCTCCACATACTATCTTTAAACGAGAGTGCTAGTCGCCTATTGGTTTAGAGTCTACAAAGATTCAAACCAATCACTGATCGTCTCAGCAAAGCCCAACCCTCTTTCTGGCGGGAACAGTTATGCACAAGTATTTGACTACGACAGAAAATATTAAACCACATAAAAAAATTTTTGATTGAAAATTCAAATAAATACAAAAATAGATATTATACGCTGTTCCTACAAAAATTGCCACACTTTTCACACACTGTATATTATGCGGACATTGACCTTCTGATATTGTATTATGTTAACTTCCTATAATATTGGGATCTTTATCACTGCCCATATTGTTGTATATGGGTGTTTGTATTGTTACAACTCTTCAGCATAGTGTTTTGTGTGTGTGTGTGTGTGTGTGTGTGTGTGTGTGTGTGTGTGTGTGTGTGTGTGTGTGTGTGTGTGTGTGTGTGTGTGTGTGTGTGTGTGTGTGTGTGTGTGTTCTGTTTGTAGGCCTACTATGTTGTTTCAGTTTCAGTTTATTTGTTTTTTAAAAATCACATTTAAAAGTCACAAGACTGACCAAAGTGGTGTACATGAGAAAAGTAAACAAATACAAAAGTATAAAACATAGCAGAGAGCGACAATTAACAATGTTAAAAGCTAAAGAAAACAAATGAGTTTTAAGAAGATCCTATTTGGACTGTGAACACTGGCTGAACCTTAGCGATTTTAATGGTTGCTCACCACGTGTAACGTCTGATGAAGGGCTTGGGCCCGAAACGTTACACGTGGTGAGCAACCATTAAAATTGCTAAGGAACATTTTCTGGTGTGCGGACTCATTGTTTACCTTTGCAACTATTTGTCTGCCCAGCACCCAGTTTTATTGTTTTGGATGTGCGTGCTGTACCTTTGAACTCTATAACACTGGCTGAACCCTCATAAGCTTTTTGGCCATTTTGAATAAATTTCTTAGGGAAAAATGTGGTGACTTATTTGTTCTGATTGCACGAATGTAGTGGTCGAAAGTCACAGCATGGCTATTACTTGCAAAACAGAAATCATAACATGAGTTTTGCTGTTTATTTAGAGTTAGTGGTGGCTCTTAAAAGAGCCGTTGAAGAACAAACTGTGAACTTCATTTCTTTTTGGGAGCTGCCTTTTTGGGCTTGGCGGCTTTAGGCTTTGCTGACTTAGGTTTAGGCCTTTTTAGGCTCTTGGCTGCTTTCTTAGCGGATGCTGGCTTCTTTGCCTTCTTGGGGCTCTTCGTTGCCTTCTTAGCAGCTGTGGCGGTGGGTTTCTTGGCCTTCTTGGGCGATTTCTTAGCGGTGGGCTTCTTTGCCGCTGCGCTCTTGGGCTTCTTGGCAGCAGCGGGTTGCTTGGCCGCTGGCTTCTTTGCTTTAGGAGCCGCTTTCTTTGCTGGTTTCTTAAGGGTAAGGGAAATCCTCTCGTTGGATGCGGACACAGCTTTGACGATGAGCTCACCGACGCCTGGACCTGCTTTCTTGGCTTTCGCAGCTGACTTCATCTTGGGCGCTTTGTCCATGGCGGCACAGCACCTAGGGCAGGGTGGTTTCTGTAGTCACTACAAACACAATTGGAGTAATAATAAATAAAATGCTGGCTGTTCATAGCTTTGTAATGCCACTGTTGTGATCACAATTCAATATGAACTGCTAGGATTTTGTTAAATGTTACTCCACTTGTGTTTGGCTGAGGAAAGGAAGATGTCAAGTAAATGATGGGGTACATTTCATTTATGGTTTAACAATTCCTTTAATTAGAATGAGGCATTTATATAGAATGAGGCATTTATATAGCGCTTTCATATGTACTACTGTACACCCAAAGCGCTTTACAATCATATCAGGGGATCTCTCCTCAACCACCACCAGTGTGCAGCATCCACTTGGATGATGCGACGGCAGCCACAGTACAATGGTGCCAGTGCGCTCACCACACACCAGCTATAGGTGGAGAGAGGAGAGAGAGTGATAGAGCGTATGTAATGCGTATGTGTTGAACTACGCTATGCCAAATGTTGGTGCCCACAGTATGCCATTGCTCATGTGTGTTTTGAATGACTTATAATTGTAATGGATGGGTAATTTTTACACAATGTTGCAAGTGTTTGCCTCTGGGAATATTTTCTCTGGTGCGTCGTGGAGAAATTCGATTTCAGGCTGCTGCAGAAAGCCATGGGGTGGAATGGCTGAAGACCCTGAAGTAAACTTCAGCACATTCTCCAACGTCAATGGCGTCAACTGTACTGTTTGTGCCATTCCAAACAAGCTGACAGTGTATTAGTGGTGGGTATTTTTCACCTTTTCAGTAAATAATTATATACAAATAACTGTAAATAAATTATGCAATCATTCTCCATGTAACTCGTTAAAAATGTGATTAATTCAGGAGAGAAACCATGCTACCTTGCAATGTTTTGAGAAATGCAATGGTTCCGTATTGACAGAGCACAAATGTAACATTTGCAATAGTGTCTAAAATCTAATTTAGTATTAATACTGTTATTTAAGACAAGCAATGGCATCTCTAACTCCATCTCTTCGTTTGGAACAGAGATAGAGGTAAGCATGTAATATAAAATATCTAACAATATTTGTGTGAAATGTCACTTACATTAACATGTTGGAGGAACCACTTTATAAAAGCAATATCACACTTTTAATCATATGTAAATAATTTGTGAATACAGAAGCTGTGTATAAAATTTTATAGGACAAAATATGTAAACTAATATTTGTAAATACCTTCAACATCAATGATCCAGTCTGTCCAGAAGCACAAGGTCCTGGTCTCTAGTTCTCTTATATAGGTGTCTTGATCTGACAGGTTTACTTGTCAGAAAAAAGAAAAAAGAAAAAAAAAGTGATGTCAGGTCTGAAGATCTCAGTGGTTTTTTGTCATATGGTGTGAAACAGATCTGTGTGTGTCTGCATTTCTTGAAGAAGTCCAAGGGTATTAAAACCATCAACAAACCTGTAAAAACATGTAGAATCTACAAAGAACAAGGTATAAAAACAATTTCAACAAACAATAATTTTTTTTGATACTACGTACTGTTGCAGTGCAACATTGCATCTCCCATCAACATACTCCACAGCTGACTGTACCAATATGTCCCACTGCTTAAGAGTACTAATAGATCTAAAGGCTCCAATTATGGACAGGCAATCTTCTGCCATTTCAATGGCAGCTTTGGCTTCTGGAACAGTTTCAGCTCCTTTATAAAAAAACAACAACAACAACAACAAAACAAAAAAACATACAAACAGTCATGTAGCAGCTACAATACAAAAACACTGTATTAATAGGGGTACTCTTCCTGCATAACTTCCAAATTTTGCTAGCTGCAGTTTAAGAAAAATACTTACTTTGCAAAGCATTTCTTTAAAGGTCTCATCATCTACTTCATCCAAGGTTGCAGGACGGGTGGGTTTACCACAAACCTGGAGAAAGAGCTTTTCTGAAAAGAAATGTGGCCCCATTCCTCCATGAATTATACAAACTGATATCATTTGTGATGCCTGTAGAGACCTCTATGCAAAGCTGTAAAGAAAATTACCAAAATATTTTAATTAACTTAATGTTATGAAATCATTTTAAATAAGACCTTTAGTTAAAATGCTTACCTTCACGGTCAAGCCACAACCTCTTACTATTTTCAGGGCCCGCAAATATGCTAGACTGTTGGACAGCCTTAAGGAGCAATATGAGGTTCTCAGATGGACCAGCACTGTCCCCCATCTGCCGCTTTTGTATCATCAAAAAAAAATTGCATCCAGTTTTGCTCCGAGGTTAACAACACTCCACAGTGCGTGCAAGTAAGCAGTTTAAGCGTTTTCTTGTCATAGGTAAGTGACGCTGCTTTAACTAGAGCATGCTGGATAACGTTTTTTTTATGTTAATATAATATGCTACGATTGTGTTCAATTAATCAACGTTTTATTTATTTATTTATATTTATTAAATCATCTAAATTAATAACGCTGACATCACTGTATGGAGCGATCCCAAGGTCCATTGCAATTTTCCACTCGGTAAGTAGAAGAGTTAATTAATAGAGATGGATACTATTCTTAACTTTACACATCAAAAACTGTTGAATCAGGACAATAAGTTATGTTTAGAACCTTTAGACGTGTAAGGTGGCAATTTATTATGACGGTAAATGATAGAAGACATTATTAAAAAATATAGCTTGCTACACCAAATGTGCAGGCTAGTTAAATTGTGCAAATGTGCAGGCTAGTTAGCTAATTAAATACTGAAAGTTAGTTTTTGTCGCATATAATCATGCAAGGTAAAATCATAGGGTAATGTAAGATTTTCAGTATTACATTAGCCCACAGCTATTATCCAACATTATAAATGTTCAGAGGAAGAGCGGTGTTGCCCGACTGGTTTGTTTTACAGCCCAGTAATTATTTAAAATCCACACAAAATTATAAATTAAACACCCAAATAAAACAATACAAATTCATTCATAACTACTACATTGTGGCTCATCACAATTTTTCAATATGAAATAAAACAATTAATGTGTATAATTAATGTAATAAGTAATGCTGTCATAACTTATTGACTGATTCAGGTTCTGCTGTGACTTTGTTTAGAACTTTTTTTTTTTTTTTTTTTTGTGAAATAGAGCCAAACTTACATTATTAACAATTTTTGTCTAAAATATAATTAACAATATTAACTTCTTGTTTATTGAACTGTATAAAATCAATACCACATACTCTAGTCCATTCTGGCAACACAGTATTGTTTTTCATTCAAAGATATTTTGAAGATCTACATTGTTTAGGCACTTATAGTGAATCAAATCAAGGAATACATGTATAGATTGATATGTCAGGAAAACAGTCAAACCAAAACCAATTATTATTATTATTATTAGATTTTTTTTTTTTTACATAAAAAGTAGATTTATTAAAGATGTCACTACTCTTGGATTAAGTGAAAGAGACACATTAAGGCTTATATTACATATTTGTGTAAAGCAGTATAAACTACAAAGTTAACACATACAAATTAGTTTAATTGCTGGCTGTATTGACATTGTCAGGAAATCTTGTCAATATGGTTATGTTAAATGAGCTAGCTTGGTTTTCATCATACTAAATCTCTTGCAAGTTATTGGTCTTGGCAAGGCTGTGTTTGAAACAGTTTGTTCTTCAGAGTGTGTTGTCAATGGCCAGCCAGCTTGTTTCTTTTTAATCTGCTTCTATATAAGCATTCCTATTTGCTGTCATCATCACCCAATATGCAGATAACCGACAGTAATTGGACTGTCCCCGTTAGGGTTTGGTAAATAAAAAGTGTACTAGTATTTCTCTCTAGCAAGATGCTCTATTGGGTTGAGATCTGGTGACTGTGGGGGCCATTTTAGTACAGTGAACTCATTGTCATGTTCAAGAAACCAATTTGAAATGATTCGAGCTTTGTGACATGGTGCATTATCCTGCTGGAAGTAGCCATCAGAGGATGGATACATGGTGGTCATAAAGGGATGGACATGGTCAGAAACAATGCTCAGGTAGGCCGTGGCATTTAAACGATGCCCAATTGGCACTAAGGGGCCTAAAGTGTGCCAAGAAAACATCCCCCACACCATTACACCACCACCACCAGCCTGCACAGTGGTAACAAGGCATGATGGATCCATGTTCTCATTCTGTTTACACCAAATTCTGACTCTACCATCTGAATGTCTCAACAGAAATCGAGACTCATCAGAACAGGCAACATTTTTCCAGTCTTCAACTGTCCAATTTTGGTGAGATCGTGCAAATTGTAGCCTCTTTTTCCTATTTGTAGTGGAGATGAGTGGTACCCGGTGGGGTCTTCTGCTGTTGTCAACTGCTTCACAAGTGCTTTGCTGCATACCTCGGTTGTAACGAGTGGTTATTTCAGTCAAAGTTGCTCTTCTATCAGCTTGAATCAGTCGGCCCATTCTCCTCTGACCTCTAGCATCAACAAGGCATTTTCGCCCACAGGACTGCCGCATACTGGATGTTTTTCCCTTTTCACACCATTCTTTGTAAACCCTAGAAATGGTTGTGCATGAAAATCCCAGTAACTGAGCAGATTGTGAAATTCTCAGACCAGCCCGTCTGGCACCAACAACCATGCCACGCTCAAAATTGCTTAAATCACCTTTCTTTCCCATTCTGACATTCAGTTTGGAGTTCAGGAGATTGTCTTGACCAGGACCACACCCCTAAATGCATTGAAGCAACTGCCATGTGATTGGTTGATTAGATAATTGCATTGATGAGAAATTGAACAGGTGTTCCTAATAATCCTTTAGGTGAGTGTATATATATATATATATATATATATATATATATATGACAGTGGATTAGAATGTAAATAAATGTTTCAATAAAAAAAATTGCTAGAATACAGATCCTTTCACAGCCAAATGGAGTAAACTTTAATATTGTGTGTGTGTGTGTGTGTATATATATACAGTGTGTATATATATATATTATATATATATATATATATATATATATATATATATATATATATATATATATGCACATAGAAGGAAATTATTGTTTAGGAATATTCCATATCATTTACAGAGTGTTTTCTACAAGATCTCCAGCACTCACTAAGCGAATCCTCAGGTGATGAGGCATCCCCTCTTGAAACCCCAAGAGATCCTCTTCTGGCTTCCTCGGACTGGTGCACACGACAAAGTCTCTTTTCAGAGAGGTGGAGGGCAGAGAAACCCTGTCTGGTGAACACGGCTGCAGCACAAGAAAATGTGGCAACACGGTGATTCTCGCGAAATTAGACTTATGAGGTGTCATGAAGCATTTTGATGATAAAAGTAAATGCTATCAGAATAAGAAGGATACAGCCATAAACATCTCTTCATGTACTATTTTGCACATTATTTCAAATGACATCATAAATACAAATTTTGTTGTTTTTTCCACATTTAAGGGGACATTTTTAATTACCGCAACATATCCATGACTGGATTTGGGTTATTTGAGATGGAAATATTTATAATTAAAAAATATACAAAATAAAAAGCTTCAGTGCATGTTATACTAAAAACATTTACAGTAAAGAAACATGTGGTATTTGGTGATCATTGGTAAATGTAGTGACAATAATAAGGAATATAAATGTGTCCAAGACCAATTTTCTCATCCTCCGCAACAATTTTCAATCATTGTTTAAGTCCTCAAGGAACTAACATTTTCAAGGAATTTTGTTGGAAAGGACATAATTGACTGTGACACTCAAGATGGCTACCAGGTAAGCAGTTCTTATTTTTTCTCTCCAGATAAAAGTACAAATTTTGTTTGTCATAGTACCTACACCACTTTTTAGTTCTCATTACTGAAACATGAGTTTGTGAAGTTTTATAAAATGTTGCCATTTAAATTTTTTGATTACTATATACCCCATTATGGTCTAAATATAAAAAGAGAGGGAAAGTTTAGCTTACCCTCATTTAGCAAGAATGATTAAGGTCGCTCATCCTCCGCAACACCATTATCATTCACCGCAACAATTGAAGGCCTGTTGCGGTGGAGATACTCAATGTTTCGGTAATGAGAAACAGACTTATGAAGGAGGGACGTGCACTATAACTCTTGCTCATTTCAATATAACTTGATATTTGCCTTAAACACTTCTTGAACAGATTGCGTAAACAAAATATAACTATAAAAATATAAACTTGGATTCATTGTTTTGATCAACACTTGCACTCACTCCCACACAGACACACGCACGCGCACAGAAACATAAGTACACACACACACACACACACACACACACACACACACACACACACTGATGCTGACATGCAAACGTGAAGGCTGACATAATTGTACAGTATATATTGTATACACACACTCTCTTTCACACACATCACATACAGACATGCATGCCCATGTGTGTGCGTACACACACACACACACACACACACACACACACACACACACACACACACACACACACGTGTACATACACACTGATGCTGACATGCAAACGTGAAGGCTGACATAATTGTACAGTATAAACTATATTGTACATACACACACTCTCTTTCACACACATCACACACAGACATGAATGCCCATGTGTGTGCGCGTGCTTGCACTCACAAACACACACACACACACACACACACACACACACACACACACACACACACACACACACACCTACCATTCCTAAATTAACAATTGTGTGCAATTTTGATCATAGTCTAAAGTTTGTATTTATGTCAGTGCTTACTGCATTTCACCTTTCATTCATTTTTCCTTTTCCAGGTATCGGAAACGTAAGGAAAATGGTAAAATTAAGACTACTCAGGACCTCACAAGTAGACAGCATTGGAGAAAAAAAATAAAAATGGAAGAAAAAATCATAAATCGAGTTGCTGCTATTCAAGTTCTTCACTTGAAAATATTCTCAGAAAAAGGTTGTGTGGTTGAATGTCAGGACCAAAGTGTTTTAGCTAAACTAAAATCTTTTTTCAAGAGCACATGGTGCTGTTACATTTAAATGTTTCTCAGGACCACATGATGGTATGTTACATTGAAAAAGTTCTCATGAACACATGATTGTATGTTATACTAGAATAATAATATTTATACTAATGGTTGTATATTTGTTAGTACTACAGTGTAGGCTACATGACATGATTCTTTATGAGCATAAGATTGTAACTTATATACACAACACTTGTTAACACAAGGCATGGTACTGTGATGATTACGATAAATGAGAAAATGAAAAATGTGTATGTTATCTTTTAGTAAAACAACTAAATAAAATAAATTGTAAATCATTACGTATGTTTCGGTAATGAGAGAAAATAAGGAAGTTACAAAAAATAATAAATATGAAAAAGTGAGTCAAGTCAAGTCTACTTGTGGGACAAAAGTCTACTTGAAAGATTGTTGCTGTTGCTGTGGTCACAATGAATGGTAAGAATGTGAAGAACTTTATTTTGTCCTGTTTGAGAAGCATCTTACAAATAAATATCTATTCCGCTTTTCCGTTTGAGTATTGAATTTATCTATCCTGCAGTATTGTTGATATCTTTGAGTTGTGAGTTGAAAAGCTGTTTGAAGCTAATGCATTTGTTGTACATTATTAGCTGTTGGTTTCCTTATTTTTAATAGACTGGCAAGATCTCAGCAGCCAGTTTTCAGAAAAGTTTTTTTGAGTGGCTGTGCAATTTGAGGTGGACAATATATGCAAGGAAGAGCCCTTCAACTGTCTTGCATGCACCCCAGATATGCTTGCAGTTTCAGTTGATGGAAACTGCAAGCATTACCATTTCAAGAATGCTGCTAGGTACTCCAAACTGTGTATCACAGTGTTTGTATTAATAAGAAAACAGCTCTTTAATGTGAACCAAGTAATTTCAGATTATAAGTTATCATAAATGGTTGTCCATCACCAATTTTTTTTTAGATCTGAGGAACAGGCCATCTTTGAAGGCGTCTTCATAGCCAAGGACGAAGACGTTAAAATATTTGTGGACCACATTCACAACACAACCAAACATGTAAAATTCTAGATGATAAATAGACTACAGGACTATAATAATGACCTCTTTCTGAAGAGTTTGTTTAGGAGAGTCTTATTTTCATCAACCATTTTCCATATTGTAAGTCAGTGGAAGAGGTGTTTGTGGAGGTGAGTGGTCAGCAGCCAGAGAGACCTCCCAAAGATCTGCCAGCAAGGGAGACGAGGAGGGATTGGAGCTTGTGGTGTGTCGGCATGGAGTCCTGCTCTGTGCCTTATATATGTATGGGGGGAAATTTTTGCCTATCCCCTGTACCTGCAAGAAAAGCTGGTCAGTAGGCAAATCACTTTTTTTTTTTTTATGGATGTGACCTGCAAATATTGGCCCTACCTCCACAGAGTTGCAAAAAGCTGTCCAGAGCTCCGGCACCTTCTTAACATGAAGCCATTCCTTTTGGTATTTCATGCCAAAGCCCTTGATTTTAAATGCGAGGTGAGGAAATGTTCTAACATCTGCAAACATCTGGTTGTTTTTCTGAAATCAATACTCACAGTACCTTAAATTATAAATAAATGATAACCAAGATATATGCAAACATACCGTGTGCCTTCCAGTCAGGATTCAGGAGACATTAGGAGACATTTTCTAATCAAATACTCTTCTCAATTTTACACCTCTCAATTTGTGAGCAACACTTCGTGTTTCTCTGTTTTTTCAGTGTTCATGCAAATAATCAAATCACATGACCAGTACATCTTATGTTAGTCATTTTCTCCAGTAGGTGTCACTATTGCCAAACTATCATGCAAATAAAATATGCAATTCCCAAATAAGTATTCAAGTATTACACATTTTTATATATATATTGCCCTAGTTACATCCTTACATAATAAGTAGGGGGAATATGGTCCCATCTAACATCATATTTTCTGTGTTTGCAGGACGCACAGACATGCTGACTCTCATGGCCATGTGCTGGAATCAGCAAAAGTTCAACAATTTGGCTATCTCACTGACCCGCCGATATCAAAAGGTAATGACATCAGTATAATTAATTTTAGATGTTCAGTATTGCATTTTAGCAGTGTATGAAGCTGTGCATTGAACATTTGGTTCTTGTTTCTTACTATTGTTTGTTATTGTAGACCACAAAAGCTCTGCAAAGCCAGTTACAAAACCTAGAGTCCATGAAAGCCCAATTGACAGTTACAGCGAGGCAATTTGAAGTCTGGGTCAACGATGAAAAGGAGTGGGCGGACGGTGAGGAAATGATAACTTGTAATACATTTAGTCACAAATAATTATGTGACTAAGTGTAGGGATTGTCAAAGTTTTTTTTTTTGTTTTTTTTCGTCATCTACTGAATTTTTCGTCAACGATACCAGGGACACCGAAACACCGGGGAACATGAAATTTGGTGGGCATGTAGCCCCACTAGACTTTTACGGAAAAAATTCGTTTGGTCCCCGGGGGCCACTCCCCCCCGCGCTGGGCACCCCCAAACCCAAAAAATGCAGTTTTTCCTAAATAACTACCTGAACCGTGGCACCAAGGATGAAGAAATTTTTATGGTATGTTGGTCTTAAGGGCCCACATCAACCTAGCCCATAATCACTCATTTGTGATTTGCGCCCCTCCCATAAAAAATTAAAATGCAATATTATTCTGCTTTAATCGCCCCTATCTTCAGTTGAGATGTTCAGAACTGCACCATATTTCATGTGTATGATTAACTTGACATCCTCTGGGGGTATGATAAGTTTCGTAGAATTTCATCCATGGGGGGGTATAAAATAAATTCATTTATGTGCACATTTAGTGACTGTACACTCATCGGCCTGTAGATGGTGGTGTTGAGCGAAGGGTTGCTGGTTTAGGATGATACTGTCACACACACACATGCATGAATACAAACAAACGCAAGCATGCACACACACTGACATCCACACGCACAGACACACACCCATACACACACATACAAATCCACATGCACAGACACACACACACAAACACACACGCGCACACACATGTACGCACACATACATACACGCACAGACACACACACACACACACACAGACACACACATACACAAACACACACACATACACACACACATACACACACACACAGACAGACATGCACATACTACTACTTTTTTTAGGTATATACATAAACACGCAATACAGCCAAATTGCTCCACGTCATTTATTTTTGTGGAAAGCCAGTGCAGGCCTGGGCGGCGGTCATATTTTGTACCGCCATGCGGTACATCTAGTTGTAATTGTTACTGGTATTGTAAAGTGCAAACCACACCTATTTCTTCTCAGCAGCAACAACAACTACAAATGATGCTGATGCCTTGGCCAGCAGAATTGAGGTGCTGGTAGCCAGTATCAAGAGATGTTCCCAGCGTCTATATAAAGATACAGATGGCAACAAAGGTTGTGCCAGAATCCGCCGCAAGATCAGGGAGGAGAAGGGAATCCTGACATATGTTGTGGAGATATACAACAGAATGGTTAAAATCACAGAAACTCTTTGCCTGGACACCATTCTGTCTGGTGAGACAGCTTGGCCGTGGCAGCTACCACACAGTGGTATGTACACTAGTCTGTTGACTGCTTCTGACAAATCTGATACATAATAACATAACCCACAATGCTTCAAATCTCATTCTGTAACCCCATATGATTTCAGAGATTCTTTGAAGGTTGATGTTTAATACAAATTATTTATTTATTTATCATAAATGCATTCCAGACTCTGTCAATCTAAGGACAAAGAGAAGGGCGTTTGAAATCATGGCTTGGGGAGGAGTAGAAGATTCTTGTTGCAGAGATGGACCACCATTGGAAATCTTTCAACTCGTTCTGATACCCTCAGAGAGCTGTCCTGCTTGTTTATAATGAGACAATGAAAAGTATGTATTTGTAATAAATTACATAAACGTAGGTTTGCCCCGACCAAAGATTACTATTAGGGGGCAGCCCTAATAAATATACACAACAATGATGACTGTTTATAAAGTTTCTAAGGCTGGTCTTATATTCTTGTGTTCCTCTTTTAAGATTCACAATGTGGCCTAAGTGAAGAGGGTTTGAAAGGTCTGCAGAGCATCATCCTCAGAAAGCGGCATCAAATCAGAGAAATGAAGGTGAAACTTGAGAAATGAAACTTGTACAATGCTTCAGCTGATGAGTACGACAGTGACTACTAAATTTCTGATGATGGACTGTAATCTACAAGACTGTAACACCTTTCATACTTCTGGACAATGACCTTAAAGGTTGTATCAGTGATTTCAGGCCCAAATTTTTTTTTTTATCACATTCATCTAATCTTTCCTAACGATCCACTAGCTGCCCGCCCCATAAGCATGCCGTCAAAAAAACGCGTCTCTGTAGGCAGCCTAGGCTCTGAGATCTGCACACAAAAACAATTGGTTTCACCAACCACTCAAAACCAAAACAAATAGTGTCCCAACCAATCACCGACAGGGGGAGGGTGTTGTGAGGTTTTCCCAACCTTTGGTTCCCAACCTTTTTTTGTCTGAGACCCCCTTTTTCCCAAGAAAATATTTTAGGGCCCCCCTTCACATTTAATGATATTTTCGCTCTTGTAAACTTGCAGCAAGGATGACAAAATATGTTGTTTTCAAACAAACGGTATGTTTACTATAAACAGATATGTTTATGCACAAATAATAGCCTATAATATTGAAAATACAATAACAAAAACATTAGTAGGCCCTTTGTAATTTAAAAATGTAAGCCTAGGAGTAGCCTATAAATTTGCCCTATTTTAAATGCAATAACAAAAATATCAGTATTCACACGTGTGTAGGTAAAAAAAGAATGAATATAGGCTATTACTAAATGACTTCTGTCTGGGGCCTCAATACTTGCATGTTATTTGTGAGGCTTTATCAATGTGAGGCTTTATTTTTTAGGCTTTTGGCGCTATAGCGAGCGATAACAAACATGCGTTTATTAACTGAATAATTCGTCTTTCGGAAGAACATTGTAGCCGGAACTACTTCTCTCTCTGTGTGCGTCTATGACGAGTCACGCAGGTACTGGGCTACTCCGCAGCGGCAGCGATCCGAACCAGGGTAAAATAGTCCCAATGTAATCACTTGTTATAGGTGTACCATAGTGATTCAGGATAAGACAAAAACACGGTTTGGAAGATGGATTCATGATGAACTCGCTCATTATATAAATTTTGAACAGAAAAAAGTTAAGGACTTTTATTTAATGCAAATTGCTCAAAACTTTTCAAAATATGACGCGACCCCCCACAGAGCTCGCTGAGGCCCCCTTGTGGGCCGCGACCCCCCTGTTGGGAACCGATGGTGTAGGCTACCTGACTTTACATTTGACACATTAAATAACTAAATAGCATCCAGTGTCTAACAGTGCAGCAGCATTTTCGGCTGAGGGAATTCCTGGAGGGACTTCATCAGAGCCAGTCACTCCCTAAGATCCAAGGGCCTTCATAAAATGTAGAGGTTTACATATGTGTTATTTTTTATATAGGCTATTTTAGAGGCCTACAGAGGTAATAGTATGTGTCTACACATCAAACAATCTACACATTCTGATTATTTCACATTTTTATGTGGCGTAGCCTATATAATCTAAGTTTAAATCTAAGTATAAACGGGTATTCTTATCTCTCCCTCCGCCCCCAGAGTGTGGAAGAACAGCAGGAGGACGGTCCATCAACTTCTGGTGCACAGATGAACACAGTTCAGTGATTTCCAGTAAATGCCACAGTTTAATTCTGTAGAATTTGTTTAGAACTATATTATGTAACTCTAATCTACTACTGTATTTTCAGTTGTAAAGGAGTTATATAGACTTCATCTTATTAAAAAAATTGGAAAAAAACTGCAGTAAAAATAGCAATATTTTATTTATTAATAAAATATCAATTTTATTAATAAAAATGTACTGAAATAATGAATGAGGTGTTTAAACACCGCTTCCTCTTTAAAAAAGGGGAGAAGACCGATAGAAACTCTGGGTTTGCCGAAAAAAACCTGCTCCCGACCAGGTTACCAAGTTACCATGGTAACTGACTCGGAGTATAAGTTACCTCTCTTTCAGAAACAGGCTTGACTTACTCTGCTTTCTCAGGTTTAACATACCTCCCATTCTGAAACAGAAAACCCAGTTTCCCTCATTTCAGGGTTAACATACTCAGAGTTTTCACTTAACCTCCTTTCTGAAACAGGCCCCAGGTGTGATAACAAAGGGTCAATCATCACTTGATTAATAATTTCATTATCTCATTGCATGTATATAAAGTTCATTGCACTTAAATGATCTGTTGGGATTTAAAGTGTTTCTGTTATCTGTGTTTTGTGGGCCACCATTATACTGAAGAGTCTGTGTTTAGGTCGAGGAGGAGAAGACGATGTCACATTGAAAATGTGCTGCATTTTGCATTATTTCAAGATCAATTTCAGTGTAGTTGTCAATACAGTGATTAATTCATACATGTGTGCTATTGCTAATGGTTGGGTTGAGGTTATAAAGTTAAGTTGATATTCAAGTGGTTATATTTGGTTATGGGTTTGTAGTTTAAATTTATAACCAGTAGGGTTCCTTATTTGTGGACTCAAATTAAATAAATTGACAGTATTAAAGGGTTAGTTCACCCAAAAATGAAAATTGTCAGTAATTACTCACCCTCATGTTGTTCCAACCCCGTAAGACCTTCGTTCATCTTCGGAACACAAATTAATATATTTTTTATTAAATCTGAGAGCTGGCTCACTCCTCCATAGGCTTCTAAGACATTATAACTTGCTGGCCAAGAAAATGCATTAAATACATTGTTAATATAGTCCAAGTGACTACAGTGGCTCAATCTTAAGTCTATAAAGCGACAAGAATTACTGTTACTGAAATTATACACAATACCGAGAATTGTGTTACTGAAAACAGTTATTTTTACCTTAAAATAAAGGCAATTGTTATGTTTTTTATGTGCAAAAATATAATTTTAACGTGAGATGTCCATAACATGTATATACATGAATATAATTGAGTGATGATTGAGTATATTATAAAAAAATAATAATAATAATAAAAAAAAATTATATATATATAAATTACTTATTTTTAGTTCCCTCTCACATATTGAAAGGCTCATTGAGCGGGTCATTGTTTTCTCAGTTGTGAATCACAGCATAATTCTGGATTATTCACACCCCTACGCAAATATTACGGTGGCCGAGAGAGCTCAACGCGCTGCAACTAAAGAAAACACATGCATTGCAAATAGAACAAAACATCTTCATCAGTTTCACAACACACATGTGCTCCAAATACTCACAACACAACCAAATACAGAAACGTGCTGCAAATAACATAGACCACAACGGAAATGTTTCCAGGGGAACCAAAGAAGTGACGAACCCAGCTGATGTTCCTTCATCCATGTGGAGATGTCCGCCAGACAGCTTGAGATCCGTGCAGCTACTGTGGGATCATCTGGTTGAAATGAGAGGAAGAGCTGTGTGTCATCAGCATAGCAATGGTAAGAGAAACCATGTGCCTGTATGATGTGTCCCAGTGATGTGGTGTAGATGGAGAAGAGGAGGGGTCCAAGAACTGAACCCTGAGGAACCCCTGTGGTCAGTTGATGTGCTTTGGATACCTCGCCTCTCCATGCGACCTTGAAGGACCTACCTGTGAGATAGGACTCAAACCAGTGGAGGGAAATTCCTGTGATGCCCAGAGATGAGAGGGTGGACAGAAGGATCTGATGATTCACAGTGTCGAAGGCAGCAGACAGATCCAGGAGAATGAGAACTGAAGATCTGGAAGCAGCTTTTGCAGTCTGTAGGGCTTCAGTGACCGACAGTAAAGCAGTCTCAGTTGAATGCCCTTTCTTGAAGCCAGATTGGTTGACATCCAGCTGGTTGTTCTGAGACAGGAAGATGATACTTGGTTGAAAGCAACTCGTTCAAGTGTTTTCGCTATGAATGGTATGAGACAGACAGGTCTGTAACTCTCTTCAAGTGACTTGTTTAATGTGGTGGCACAAACGCTCTGGGAAAACGCATGAAATTGAAAATTAGTAACATTATGTGAAAAGAACACCCTGGCTCTTTCGTGATGAAATAAACATTTTTTTAAATTAAAATTAAATTAAATGAAAATCATCCAACAATGGAACAATTACAATCATCATTGAGCCACTTTTAACACTTAAAACATGTTTATAAGCGTTATGAAATCCAGGAACTCATAGATACTATCTTGAGGCTTTTTAATATGGCAAGTTCAATATATAATCATTGTTCTATTCTGTCAAACAACTTCATTTACATAGTTTGGTTCAATCCATCTCTAAAGGCGGGCACACATTGTGCGATGTCTGTGTGAATTCAGCAAGGTTACCTACTCACACTGAACGAGTAGATTGCATGCGATGTAAAGCCAAAGCTCAGGATTTATGTACACACACTATACGGTCCGAACATCGAGCTGCGACTTCGCTGCACACACTATACGTGTGAAATATGTGCGATAAACCCCCGTGCCGGGTAGCGCCAATAGATGATATCATGTATCTAGAGATATTGTCAAAACAAGCATCAGCTATCAATATCAAAATGATTTAGCATTTCCAATTTATGTATTAAATTATTATTATTATTATTGTATTATTATTATTAGGGAAGGCCTAGGCTACTTTTATTATTAAACTGATAGGCTATTATAATTAATTTGCCATGCAATAATTTCATAGTGCATTACTGCATAACCAACGTGCTGTGAGGATAATAAAATAATACATAGAAGCTTACTCCTCCTCATTGAAAATTGTCTAAAACATTTAGGTCGATTACAATGAATTATAGGCATATAATTAATTATTAACAGTCAATAATATGTCCGAACACTGCAATAATTAGTCATCAATGAAAATTAAAAACGGCTTTATTTCAAAAACACAGTTTAACAAATTAATAAAAGAGGCACGGTGTAGATACATCGCAGGTGGCTTGGAAGACGTAGGTAATGTTTAATCCAACAATAATTTGTAGATAGTTTGAACTACAGAACTTAAAGATCTCCCTATTTTCTTTTTTTTTTTTTCCTGCAGATCAGAGAAAAATCGCACAGTGTATGCCCGCCTTAACTCTCTCAAAACACATGAAAGCGCAATGTGACACTGCCTCCTACTGGCTGAATCTACAGTTTCAGGATGAGCTCAGTGAGTCCTTTATCCAGATTTACTGACAAAAAGACACTATGATGATTCAGGAGCAGTTTGTTCTTTAGCGTGTTTCTTCTGGTGGGTCTGAAAACCCCCTAAATAAGTGAATCTCTCGTCGCAGATGGAGCAGCGGTAAGGCTTCTCTCCTGTATGAACTCGCTCATGAGTCTTCAGGACGTCTGATCGAGCAAACGTCTTGTCACACTGAGAACACGTGAACGGTCTTTCTCCTGTATGTATTCTCTGATGCATAGCTAATTGAGTGTGTTGTTTGAAACTCTTCCCACAATCGCTACAGTGATACGGTCTTTCTCCAGTGTGAACTCTCAGATGAACTCCAAAATGAGCCAGACTAAAGAAGCTCTTCCCGCAGTAGGAGCACAGGTACGGTTTCTCTCCGGTGTGAGTCCTCTCATGGCAAATCAAATTAGATTTTTGACGGAATCTTTTATCACAGTGTGAACACTGATATGGTTTCTCCTCAGAATGTATTTTCTGGTGTGACTTTAGATAACTTGAGTTTGTGAAGGTTTTCCCACATTCCCTGCACTGGTAAGGCCTCTCTTTGGTGTGAATGCGCACATGCTTCTTCAAATGGGATCCATACATGAATCTTCTATCGCAGTGAGGGCACTTGTACGGCCTTTCACCCGTGTGGATTCGCTTATGAACATTAAGATTCCCTTTGGTGAGGAAATACTTGTTGCACTCACTGCAGTGGAAAGTCTTTTCGCCTGTGTGGATTCTCTTATGACTTAAAAGAACTTGTTTGTTGCTGAAATACTTGTTGCACTCACTGCAGTGGAAAGACTTTTCGTTGTGTGTCTTTATATGAGCTCTCATACTAGATGGAGTGGTGAAAAAATCCTTCCCGCACTGTTCGCAGTGAAACTCCTCCTTCACGCTGTGCTCTTTTGAATGAAGTCTCTTCTCTTCTAAGGTAGGAAAGCTGATGTTGCATCTCTTACAGGAGAAGCTTTTCTGTTCTGTGTGTTTTCTCTCATGTCTCACTAAATGTCCCTGTGAGCTCAATGTTTTCCCACAGGTGACGCAGGAGAAACTCTTGACCTTCAGCTGCTCTTTTGATGCCGAGGTTGTTTCTTCATCAGTAGATGAACCTCCATTCACATCTGAAAAGAAAAAAAGGTATTAAAATGTCTAACTTTAAATGAACACACATAGATTTAATGAATCATGCACTTACCATCATAAAATTCTATAATATCTGCCTATATTTTTCTATAACTTTAAGAGCTTAAAAATGTATCAAGATAAATGTGAAATTGTGATGCAGCAAATGATACAGTGTTTTCAACACATCGGTTCACAGTAACTAATGTCTGCACCTGCTGATTTAGGAACACAACTAAATCTTTACACACATTCTGACTGATTTGCCATAACAAAAGATAATAAATGGAAGATACATACCTGAAGGAATAAAATCATCATGGTCATCATTTTGATTATCCTCATCCTCATTTTCTTCATCCTCAACATCATTTCCTTCATCATCCTCATTCTGAACATCATCTTCATCCTCCTCCTCCTCCTCCTCCTCATGGCTCTGTTGTTGTTCCTCTGCTGTGGTTTCTTCTCCTCGTCTCTCTATCAGGTTCCTGCAGTCCTCCAGTTTGACGGAGCACATCTTCATCTGCTGTTCTCCAACGTTACAGTCAGAGGTTTGATCAGCGTATCCATGATCCTGAGCGTCAGTATAACACAGTAAAGTGAGGCTGAGCTCTGAGTCCTGTGTGTCTCTGGATCTCCAGACTGAATCCTGAGCTTCTGTCCCATCAGTCACACACACTGAAACCTTCTCCAGATCCTGACAAACACATCATAGATCAACACAAATAAACAACAACCTGTTGATATTAGCCTCATTACTCAGCAGTTATCTCTAGTGGTTATATTGGTTATTTGTTTGCATATTTTGCTCAAACCTCTCTGTTGGGTTTGTCTCCTCTTTCTCTCAGCTTTGCCTCCAGTGATGCCACCTCTTTCTTCAGCTGACAGATTTCAGTGATGAAATCCTCAATATCCAGCATGGACAGATCAGTTCCTACTGATTTACAGCAGATCACATCCATCTGCGCTCTCATGGTCAACATCTGAAGACAAACACATCATCATTATTATTACAAGATGCATTTATCCACATTTATATCAATCTAAGTTGTAATGTGGACTCATGCATTTTCTGTAAAGCTGCTTTGAAACGAATTAAAATAGCCCCACATCATCACATAGCCTTCACCATACCTAGAGATTGGCATGGAGTACTTTCCATAAGATCATCTCTCAATGCAAATCAAACCAGCTATTAGGCTAACTGAAATAAAACCATGCCAATCTCTAGGTATGGTGAAGGCTATGTGATGATGTGGGGCTATTTGAATTCCAAAGGCCAAGGGAACTTTATCAGGATGCATAGTATCCTGGATCCATGAAGTAACTGGCCTTTAAAAATAAAAATCTGCCTGCCTCTATGGGAATTTAACATAGGGGTGTCCAGACTTATGCACCCTGTATTTTAAGGAAGAACATTTATTTATTTACGATACATTATTCATTCACAAAGAAATTGGTGTCCTTAAAGGTTGGATTTTTCCAATTTTTTTTAATTAAGGCATTAAGTTCAATTTCCAAAAGATGATTTTTTATTCCTCTTTTTAGTCAACTTTAGCATGGGTGTCTAAACTTATGCATAGCACTGTATATGTAGTTGTAAAGGGCTAGAAATAAATTAATCCTTACTTCCTCGTCATCATGGAGAGCGTAGTTCATGGTTGTACAGCAATGACAGATGCCACGGGAGTGCTTTCTACAAAGCGCGTGTAGAAAGGAGAAAGCGGCGCGGCCGTGCTTTCCACACGTTTTTAGATGCGATATGTGAACAGTCCCTAATTCATAATAAACTGAGAATCTATTTGGTTTAAAATCTTTTTTTTTTTTTTTTTTTTTTTAAATGGAGATCACGATTACATATATCAGACAACTACACAGAATAACATGTTCCAGTCCTATTTATAAAAAAAGAAAAAAACTAATGTTAATCATTAATTCAAACACGTTTAAAACGAATTAATTCAGTCTCAGCAGTAAAGCAGTATCGGCTCCAAATATCGGCCCAAGAAAATCGGCAGCCCGTATCGGTCATCGGCTAAGGCTGATGAAAAAAAATCGGTATCGGCATCGGCACTAAAAAATCCATATCGGTTGATCCCTAGTATTGTGATTGGGAAAAGCGCTATACAAGTAAATGTGAATTCAATTATAATGAACTTACACTGATTTAAACTCAAAATGACTAATGATTATGAAGGAGAACAGAACTACACAGAATAAGAAAATTATTGCAATTTCTGAGAATATTAATACACAGGTAGATATTAATTACAGATAAAAAATAAACTTAATAGGCGTGTGTTTATGTTTAAATTCACTATTGTAAATATATCATTACCAATATCTAAAACTTAAATTTAGCTGCTGGATTTAAACACAGGTTTCAGAAATGTAACATGATAATGTGATACTTGTACTCGTTTCTAAGCATCATTTAAGTGTCCAACATTGAAAATTGATTGAGAATCAAAATTAGAAAATTAAACAACGTGTTAACTTTGGTTTTATTACACATATCACAGTTAAAACACAGCTGCTGTAACGTTAGTAAGCAAAGGTAAATGTGTGTTTATAACTACAATTATACTATTATTTATTATTACAAATACCCAGGCTAAACTATGGTTACTGTGGTAAAATCATGGCTAATTCGTTTTTATTGTATTTATTTTTTTTATGATAAATGCGAAAAAATAGTTAATTTAAAGCACATTAAAACACTACAGACAGAAAATCAACAATCACACAAACAGTTAAAAACAACAAACCTCAGTCTCAGCTATAGACAGTATAAGAAGGTCTCAGCACGCCAGGCTTCCTCTTCTTCTTCAGTGGTTTTACCGGCGGACTGAAGAGCGTCACAGCGACTCCTACAGGTTTCAAAAACACCTACTGGTCAGTAGATATCGTGTCTACAGCAAACTTTCTCCGTCTTTTTCTATATCAAAAACAAGCTTGAATTCCTGTGGTGCAGCTACGAACGTGAATCATGTTTATGTTTTCTCTATGGTTAAAGTTAAATTGTTCAATTGATGACAACGATGTAAGTAATATATTTTTGTAGTTGATTCGTCATGTTATTTGTGTGTCTGAATCAGTTCAGGGGCCCGTTCTTCGTACGTCGCTAACTCAGTTAGCTGGATTTGATTGTTGTTGACGATTTGGCATGATCAGAGAATGTCTAATATGGCGAGAAGTTTCACTCTCACTACACTTCCGGCTTCTGAACTGGTTGCAGTTCCACTCTGATTCCATATGAGGGCGCTCACAGGACGAGTGCAGAATGAATGGAGGTCAATGGCGGTATATCCCTCAAAATCCACTTTTCTCAGGATATAATTTTTTGTCTAGTAATTTGAATGTTGTATTCGAAAGGAGATGCAAAGAAATTACACATTGCTGGGTGTTAGATTTTTTAGAGTCACTTATTTGATTTAAAAAAGTCTTTCAAAATGTCAATGACGTCAGAATGCTGACGTCATTAGCAGAATGCTAGCGTGTTATGGGCAACAACAACTCAACCTGTAAGAAATCAAAACGACATAAGTACTCGTTCATTCAACTTTCGACCTAAAACCCATGTTGAACTTGCAAAATCTACAATCACATCTGAGATTTCTCAACGGCAATCGGGTGAAAGAGACAAATTTAGCCGTCTAGCCCCATTGACTCCCATTCATTTTGCACTCATGGCGAGCGCCCCCAGTGGAACTCTGGTGGTACTACAACCAAAATTCGGTACAATAGGGCTTGATAGGGAGTGGACAGGCTCTCCGTAGACGGGCTCTGGCATGATCTTGGATTGTTTGGTTCTTCGACGCTCATCCTCGACTTGCTGTCATAGCAACAGGTCCGTAAGCTTAAACCTGCTCGCGAGCAGGCTTATTTCATGTAAACAGGATTAGATTGCGGCTTTTTAAGCGGAGCTGATACGGGAAGTCCAGCGCAGCGCGATAGTGCACTTTCTGAGATGTATATTTTTTCTCGTGACTCGTGAGATTGTCGTTTACATTATTAAATTGTTGGAAACGCACATTTATTTTCGACTTGTCGGAGTCGGGCTTTAACTACAGTACAAACTGTTTGCATTGCCCTAAGATTATTTGCGAGTGGCTCTTTCCTTTACACTATTGGAGATGCGGAGAACTTGATGGAAAGTGCTGTCTGTCGTGTCATTCGGAGTTTACCTGGCGCTTTTAGGTTTAAAAAACAGTTTTAGTTTTTTTTTTGACATTTCCAAGCCACTTAAGACCCAATGTTGTAAAGCAGTTTTTTGTAAAGCAATTTTTTTTTTTTTAAGGCTATCATAATTTTTTATGAAGATCATGCAATCATGACCATGCCGATTACAGTATATGTCACTCAGGCTTCACTAACGTGATTGGTACCATAGACTATAGGCTACCATAGACTGCCATCAAGGACTCAATGAAGGGGATTATATGAACAGAAAGGGTTCACAATGTAAATGTGCAGCCCAGTTACTATTACAGATTAATAATATTATATCAAATAAAAAAAAGGCAGTTGACTAAAATCTTCCATATCACAAATGTGAAAGCAAAATGGCCAGGATCTGTGCATGACTTAAGAATTTTCAGAGATTCACATTTATGCACATTATTTGAAAGTGGTAAGAAAAGTTCCACAAATAAATATCAAGCTCACTGTATTACATACACTTATGCTGATCCTAACAGAACTGCATTTTTTCATAGGTGATTATGACATGTTCCTGCCTGCAGACAGGTGTTTCATGACCCCATTCCCTGACCCAAACCAGTTACAATGCAGCCAGGACAAGGGCACACAATGAAATGAACTTTGACTAACTAAAGGGAAGATTTCAGTGTCGGAAAAGTCTGAGGGTTGCACACCTGACAGGGCCTGTGACATTGTTGCATGTGCCATATTACACAACATTGGCAAAAAAAATAAAAACCTTTTCATTAAATGTTTAATAAAAGACAAATATGCTTAGTTCCTTGAGTTTTATTTCAATTGTTCTTTGTACATAAAATAGATAGACACATGCCTCATGCAACAAATAAAAAGGAAAAGTTGGCTACACTGCCCACCTGTAGGCCTATGTCTCCTCTGTCTGTGCAGACTCTTCTGTAGGCCTTTCTGTAGATGTGGAATCCTGCAACTTATATTGCAGCCATAAAGCATACAAGTATAAATTAAGTAAAGTTATTTATGCACTTGCAGGTAGGCTAGTTCCTCCATATGACAGTTATCTGAGAGGGTTTATTCACTGTCCAGTGCAATGGAAACAAATGAACATTACAAAGTCTTATACTTTCTTTCCTTTGGAAAGTTAGAAAATGTCCACTTACTGCACATATTTCAGCCACCACTTTCTTGAGAACAGATACAAGTGTTGGTGTATTATGTAAATGTGCACAAAAGAGGATAACACAATGTCATTACAATGAACTACACTCGGGAAAAATTTGATCAATAACTCATGGCAAAATATTTTTACATTAACATAAGTTTATCAGTTTTCACTTTCACAAGTCAAAGCAATTCATCATTACTCAAGATTTAACAGTTGAAATGACTTTACGGACTTAATTTAATGCAGCAAAAATTATTTTACAGTGTAGGCTACTAAGATCTTTTCTTTTTTTTTTTTCTCAGCCTTTTTCTTGATTGCTTTTATAAACAGACAACCATTTATTTAACACTGCCTTTTATAAAAGAGACTATAATATAACTAAAAATTACCATTATGTAGAATATTTTTGTACTTCACTTTTATTTGTTCCCATGTTCTAGTGTGGTGACTCTGACATTACAATGAACAAAGTAATTAGGCTAATAAGTGATAAAAACATCTAACATGGCCACTTCTAACGGATTTAAATTGTCTGCTACTTTTTGCCAGCCCTCTCTCCTGGCTTTTGGACTTTGAGGTGTTCCCTGGCGTTTTGATTAAACATTAAAATTCCTAATAAACTTCGACTATTAGTTCTTGCTCTGCTGAGGAGAAAAACTGTGCGCGCTCTTTGGCCACGCTGAGCAGCCAATAGCAGCGTTGCTGATCAATGTTTCTACTATCGATACATATCGTTTTTAACCCAGCGCATGAACGCGCAATTATCTCAGATAACTCAATCCAGCTATACTAATCATATCCGGCAATTGAGTTCGAAGAACCGAGTTAGCCAGATCATGATTAGCACGATGATATCATCTTGGATGTGTCATTTGATCTCGGATGTAATAAGCAACGTACGAAGAACGAGCCCCAGCTCTCTAAACATGAACTGTGGTAAATAACGGTCCTTTCTTGCCCTGATGTGGTACTGCCATGCTTTTAGTACTGCTAAAAGAAGCTGTAGCTGAGATTTCTGTTTACACGAGAATAATATGCCAAATAAATAAAACTAGGCTATATCAGACACTGATATATCAGACACTGATATACAAAAAAAAAAAAAAAAAAAAAAAACATCCAGAGGATTAATTTCTTTTCAGCAAATATCTTACCTGACATGGTGACAAATTCTCTGGGAAAACACATGAAATTGAAAATTAATAACATTGTGTGAAAGGAAAACCATGTCTCTATCTTGATTAAATAATATTTAAAATTCCAATGAAAACCATCCAACAATGAAAAAAAATGGTGCAATTGCCTTACAATCATCCTTGATCAACTTTCAACACTTAACCCATGTTTATCAGCGTTATGAAATCCAGGAACTCATAGATAGCCTACTATTTTGAGGCTTTTTAATAGGTCAAGTTTAATCAATCTATCAAGTTTAAGATACAATCATTGTTCTATTATGTCCAACACAACTAAATAGGCTCTGTGCACAAGTCCCGTGACGTACTTCCGTTTTCCACAGTGATCGGCAGATCAGTTTCCGGTTTACTTCCCGCTTCATCGCATCACCATGAATTTTACAAGATGTTTACAGAACCTGCCAAAAATATCAGTAAATGATGTTCACCGTATCGTGGATGCCCACTCCCCTGCTCCCAAGAGCAAATGGGAAAAAGGATTTCGTCTTTATATATCCAGTTACTTGCACCAGTACGAGGGTAAGTAGATTATGTGGCTATGCTATCCAGCTAGCTAACGTTGGTGACGTGCTATGTTTAAGCTTTGCGTTTGTTTCGTATTTCTTGTTGTTCAAACTCTGTCAACTTTGTCTCTCTCTCAGTGTCAGACAAAGATCAGGGCACGTGTGAAGTTGTTGTCAGGGCGCTGTGTTACAGGTCCATGAAGAAAGCCGAGAAGCCTCACAGTTTGAGTGTATGGTGAAGCCAGAATAGATAAGATAGCAGCGGTTGCTGAATAGATAAGATAGCAGCGGTTGCTGAGAGAAACCCAGTGTTCCTGATGTTCTTGGGGACCTAGCAAGATCATACATTCTAATGTAACTCTAGAATTTGCTCACAATGAAAATAACGGTTCAAATAACAGGTAAGCTGACCTTGCTGGTCCCCACTGGGTTACTGCATGCGTTCATGTTCAATCTGTAATGTTGTTATCAGTACGGTAAGTTATTATAACTCAGGTTTCCCGATGTTCCTGGGGATGCAGCTGAATGAAAACAGTGGTTAGAGGAGGCCGGTAAGTTTACTTAGCTGATCCCCACTGGTTATTGCGTACTGATTCATATTTTTCTCATCAGTTCCATATGCATCTTATCGTTCCTGTCACTAATTATTAACTGTGTTTTACCTAAACTCAGTCATTTTTAAGGTGTAAGCTGGTTTTGTGGGTATAAGGCATAATATTGATGTAGTGCATTCGAAATATTAAGCCAAAATACTCAAATGCTTAGTGGCTATTAGAGATAGGAATGATTAACATAAACCCAGACAGTGTCTAAAAGAATGATTAAACAATTAAGTAAGCCAAGTTTAATAAATACTACCTATGACATTTTACTTTTACAGGTGGTACTGAAAGATTCCAGTCCGGTGGAGCTGGTGCATCACAGTTGCACATGTGTGGCTGGAGCAGCTTTATGTAACCACTGTGTAGCCTTACTTTTCCAGTCTGCACATTATTCTCAACTGAAGGTGCCTGTGGTCCCCCCTATTCTAAGCTGTACCGAAGGAGAACAACAATGGCACAAGCCCAGAACTTTGGTAAGTGACAATAAAAGGCATATATATCTGTTGCACACTCATTATATACATGTTGGTGATATTTTCTGAACTATATCCTGTTATTTGATAGGGTATAAAACCAGGACCTGTGGATAAGATGGCTGTGCTATCTGCAAAACCAAAGTGTGGAGGAAAAAAAGAGGGCATAAGGTAAAAGCTGAACATTGTAGATTTATTACAGTATCCTGCATGAATGTTTGAATGAAAATGTGTATGGCACATATGTAAAGTTTTATGTTTCACATAGGAGCACACTCTACAAAGGCCTGAGTGGGGATTTACCCGATCTCTCTATGCTTCAGGTAGGGGTAACAAGATCAAATTCCAAAGGACAGTATAATATGATCTCAACTTAAATTTATATACATATACTTGTATTTCACAATTTTATGAGGAGCTGTTTACAGAAGGGTTTTCGATTACAAAGCTATTTTTAGTGGTGTGAGGCCATGCACACCACTACATTGAAAAAAGGGAAGTGTTTATGGTATGATAATTACGATTTATTACATGCCTAGGTGACAGAAGCCTATAAGAACTTCTCCGCAGCTGAGGCACCGATGATCTGCAGCATGGGCATCAGCTGTGAAGTTCCTCTGGTTGACTCTGCCCTTGGCCCAGTTCAAGCTGGAAGTCCATTGTCCTACCAGCAACCAGCAACCAGCAACAGCTAAGAGGGACCTGTCCCTCCATGCTGCCCCACCACCTCCATCTCTGCCTCTTAAGAATTATCACCTGCAGCCATCTAATTGCATGTTTGTCTGTAGTGAAGCACAGCAGCTGTACCTTAAAAGTCTTGATGTCACTTGGGACATGGCACACAAATTTGAGTGTGCTACTAGAGAACAAAGTTCGTGCAGTGAATGGCATCAGTTAAGGAGGCCAAGACTGACTGCCTCACGTTTCAGGGAGATCTGTCAGGTGAGAGAGTGTACTGAAGACAGTCTGGCTGACCGGATACTGCAGGGAACCCGTCAGACTGCAGCTATGAAGAGGGGGCTTGAAATGGAGGCAGATGCCATCTGGGAGTACTGCCAGATGAAGAGGGTCAACCACTACCCTTGTGGATTTGTAATCCACCCTGATGCCCCTTGGTTGGGGGCATCTCCCGATGGGGTAATTTTTGATCCTTCAGAGCAGTGTAATTTTGGTTTGATTGAAATTAAATGTCCGAATGTCAAAAGCTATGTTGACTGTCCATATCTCAAAATTAATTCAGGCAAACTGGAGCTCAAAAGATCACATGCTTATTACTCGCAAGTACAAGGGCAGATCCTAATAACAGGAATGAATTGGTGTGACTTTGTTGTCTCAGCTGAGGAAGATGTACTAATTCAACGAATTTACAGAGACCGTGACATGTTAGATGTCATCAAAGAAAAGGTAGACAGGTTTTATTTCAATGTATACATGCAGAAATGCATGTAATGTGTGCAAATCCAATCACCATGCACAATGTAATGAAATGTAATGTGTGATGTAATGTAAATGCTTATTTTGAAATTGTATAAATTTATAATGCAACATTGAATTCGGTGACTTGATTTTAACAAAACCTATAAACCACTGGAGGGGCTGCTATGCCAATACTTAGTTGACAATTTTCCACTGTGGTGGGTTCACTGAATGAGAAAGATACTCAGCAGACATTCATGTGGTTATAACAATGCATTTATTCACAATCTTCTGGTTCATTTCCCATTTCTGGTCTATCTATACACACTTAAATTAGACCGATAACTAATTAACTAAACAAACAAAAGGTTTAAATGCTAGCCACAATGTGATGGGGAAAAAACTGCATGCAGCACACCTGCTGAGTAATTAGCTCAGTAGTACACTGCATGTATACATATATATATGTATATTATATATATTATATGTGTATATATATATATATATACACACACATGTGTATATATATATATATATATATATGTATATTATATATATTATATGTGTATATATATATATATATATATATATATACACACACATGTATGTGTATATATATATATATACACACCTCCGGTGGCCCTAAGATATTAACAAAAAACAGAGACATAACTGATTATCACGAATGTGTAACATTCATCTTTCTAAGTGCTAAGTAAATAAAAGATGTGTGAGAGAGAATCAACAAATTGAACATAAACAAGACTAAAATGTAAGCTAAGGAATAAACAAATTCATGTTCATCACCATACCCCATGCAACTTCAACAAAATAGTAAATGGTAAGTAAATGTGGATGTTCTGAAGACGCAGTCCATTGCTCGTTTCAACTCTCCTGTGGCTTCCTCTTCCTCATCTTAAACATCATACATCCATTTCTTGACAAGAGGCCCATTTTGGTAATTTGTGAGGAGACATGCAACTGTGAAGATTTGGTTGATGCTGCCTGAGATGGACAGAGGGATTATAGAATCAAAAAGTTTATTTTCTTTGACTCTTCTGATCATCCTCTCAACGTGCACCCTTAAACGAGCAATGGACTGCGTCTTCAGAACATCCACCTCCAACATTTGTGTCCTCTTGGAGAGAAAGGCAGGACGATGAACAGTCCCAGGTACAAGGTCATCCACCAGGAAGCCCTTGTCAACCATGATGGCCATGTCAGGTGTTAAGAGTGATGTAATCCCTGACTGGCGAAACACCTCCCTATCACTCATGGATCCCTCAAAGAGTGCTGACACAAATGTCAGGGCTCCATGGGGGGACATTCCCACCATGGCCTTGAAGGTGCAGTGGGACTTGTAGTGTGAAAAGACCTCACTCTGAAGGAGCAGAGATGAAGGAGTCTGACAACCTAACTCTGTGCAGTCAAGGACCACATGTGTGTCGCTGTAGCTACCATGAAAGTCCTGTGGGAGATTGGCCTTCACAGCTGCAGGAGACATCCATGTACATACCGATCCCAGTAGGCTGTAGAGAAAGTTGGCCCAGGTCACAATAATTCGGCTGACTGTTGCTCGATGGATCTTAAATCTATGGCCCAGCTCCCTCTGGGTACAGCCAGTGGACAGATATGACAGGAAGAGGAAAAGTTCATCTATTGGCAGCAGTTTCTGTGGGAAAATATTAAATTAAAATTAGATCATAATCATAATATTCATGGATGTGTGTATTTGTGTATGAGCCTACTACTTACAGTCGGTCTGGTTACAGGACTTTCAGTTGTTGTGCTCGTTTTCCTCTGGTGTTGGTGACCCTAACCATCTTCACTGTAGCAGAACTGATCAGGCCCCAAAATGCCATCAAATGCTCATATGAGGGGAATCTAAACAGTATTGTAGGTTTAATTAATTATCATACTTGCTCAATATTAGATTAAAAAGACAGAGAAAATAATACACTAAAACAGACAATAGAGGCAACCACTTACAGTAAAGTTAAACGTTGATCTTACCACTACTAACTTGGCTTGATAGATTGGTTGCGCATATCTTACCTGGTGTAAAATCGGATGTCCTCTGGTGATGATGCAAACCGCTGGAGTCCAAATGAGCTCTGTAGATGAAGCGTTTGGACCTGCTGTCTCAGCATCTCGATTTCATCTAGTAGCTTCTCATATTGCTCCCGGTCGACACACACTGTGGGACTTTCTCCGTAGTCGTGGTCGATGGGCATGGGGACCATTGCTTCCACAATCTCCTCCTCAGTCTCCTCAGCCACGGGGTCAGGACTTGATGTGGGACGAGTGTGGCGCTCCCAAACGCCAGCCCGCGTCTTGCTGTTCGTGTAGCCGTTCCATTCAAACAACGATGGCACAGCACTTGCAGCTAAACTCCGTTTACCCTTAGCAGTAGTAAGGATAAGATCATTAGTGAAATGTCTGCTGCATACCTTCGTATGCGGAGTTACGGAAAACCCCGTCCTTCGGATCTTATGAAGCCACTGCGCACGAATGCCGTTATGTTTTGGAAAGCGGTGGAAGCTGAGTTCACTGTTATAACGGCTGGATCCCATACAAAGTGGCACACTGCAATGGTCATTTGAACCACGCACCGTTTTCTGTAACTTGAATACATCTCTGACGTTATATTTTGGGGGTTTTCTTACGGTTACAGCTCTTGTTTGCTCACTTTGCATCATCTTTACCGCCGTTGTAACAGGAGCGGGAAGTAAACCGGAAACTGATCTGCCGATCACTGTGGAAAACGGAAGTACGTCACGGGACTTGTGCACAGAGCCTATTTATAGTGTTTGGTTTAATCCATCTCTATTCTCTCAATCCACAAGCTCAATGTGACACTGCCTCCTACTGGCAGAAAGAGCTCAATGTACAGTTTCAGGATGAGCTCAATGGCTGCGTTCGAAACCGCATACTCAATGAGTAACGTTAGGTACTTAATTTCAATAAGTACTTACTTAACGAGCGCTAAAAGAGTAGGTAGGCTACTTTATAGCCAGATCTCGTTAGTATGAATGCGAACCGGACATCTGCCATGTTGACGTTATCATGTGACCTACGACGCGCTATCACACGTGCAACAACAGAGCCCGTCTACGGAGAGCCTTGGCACTTCCTATTAGCCCCATTGTATCGATCTTGGTTGCAGTTCCATTAGAGTTCCACTGGAGGTGATCGCGGGCGAGTGCAGACTGAATGGGAGTCTATGGGGCTAGACGGCTAAATTTGTCTCTTTCACCCGATTGCCGTTGAGAAATCTCAGATTTTATTGTAGGTTTTGCAAGTTCAACATGGGTTATAGGTCGAAAATTGAATGAACGAGTACTTATGTCCTTTCGATTTCTTACAGGTTGAGTTGTTGTTGCCCATAACATGCTAGCATTCTGCTAATGAACGCTGATTGGTCAGTGGAGGACTGATTACGACCAGAGATACCGCTTGATGGCATCGTGGCATCCGAAGCGGGACCAGAAACAAACAAAACAAAAACTCTTCTAGCACGTGTATTTACCTGTGTCAGCTGTGTTGTCGATGCCTCGAGAGAAAATAAAGTGCCGAGCGCGAAAGCACCAAAGCGACTGAAGGATTGCCATCAAGCAGTATCTCTGGTCGTACGATGTGTATGATGTCATTGACATTTTAAAATACTTTTTAAAGCAAATAAGTGACTCTAAAAAATCTAACACCCAGCAATGTGTAAATTCTTTGCATCTCCTTTCGAATACAACATTCAAATTACTAGACAAAAAATTATATCCTGAGAAAAGTGGATTTTGATGGTTTAGCGTCATAGACCTCCATGCATTCTGCACTCGCCTGCGAGCGCCCCCGCATGGACAGAGACGTGTTACTGCAGCCAGTCCAGAAACCGGAAGTAACCAGAGAGTGCCAATTCTCTTCCTATTAGACATTCTCTGGCAACAACTTAAAAGATTTGAACGGCACGTTTAAATATCTATCTGTAAATATCTTGATATTGATTAAACTTGCTCATTTTGTGGTCTTTTTGAAGAAACTGCTGCCCATTTATTTTGTGAATACATTTAGGGTTGATTTAAGTTCTTAAATTTAACCCTACTAATGTGACCCACCGTTTTATCCTTAACGATATTATTTATTTTTATTACGAAATCCCAAAATTGTCATCTCTTGAATATGTTGTTAATTTCTTTATTTTATATCCAAACATTTTCATCTACAAGCAAAAGTGGCTAACTGTTTTATGTTCTCCTCTTTTTCTTGTTGAATTTAACTCTCATTTCATCCCTCAGGCCTAGTCCTATAAATAACAAAAAATGCTTTTTTTAAATGTATTATAATGAATTATTTAAGAAAATATATATTAAGATATTCAACCTTGTAGGTTCTTTTTTCCTGTGTAAAAAATCTCATATTATGTATGCAAACCCATAATATATACATATATCTCATAACATCAGTAACTCGACAGCCCTACCTAGAATGGTTTTCCTCAGCGTTTGTAATGTCTGCACAAGGGGCAGTTGTGCGAAGATTCGCCTTTGGAAAATTTAAGTATATCATTAATATAAAAATTTTTATATATACACCAGAATGAATTGCATTGCTATCCCACCACAAAACATACAATAATATCAACGATAAATGCTGACCAATACTTAATTATATTACTTTTTACTGAAAATGATATAATTCAAAAAAACAAACAAAATGTAATGTACATAGCTATGCATGATTGAATACACTCTAGATGTGTATATAATGAACATCTACATTTTCATTCAAACAATTAAATAAAACATTAATTAAATAATTATATTTTATTTACTGACAACAATGAGAAATATTAATAAATTAGTAAAAGAATGAATGAAAGTCACCATCACACAATAAACAAATGTATATACAAATCAACACATGAAACAAAGCTTTATTCAAACTACAATCATGTATGTAGGCTACAGGCGCTGAACCCCACATCCTTCTGCCATCTCAACACAGCGGTTCCCATTCTGCGGCTTTATTCTGATGAATCAGCTGACCGCCAGAGGTGAGCCGTGCCTTCGTGTCTGAGGTTGCTGCGTGATGTGTTGTGCTTCACAATCTGAGGATATAAGGGCAGGTGGAGTGATGGAGGGACTCATCCATGGCACCATCTCCAGGATTCAGCTCTGGGCTCCTCATCCTCAGTACTCACACCAGTCTGCTGACATTTCAGATACTACAAAAATGCACCAACATAACACAAAAGCAGTCATTTTAACCGCACAATGTCATTTGATTTCAGTATTATTTAGAAGACAAAAGCGCTTTTTTTCACAAATGCCGCCATCATCTTCCCTTGCAGGTCCAGCTCCACCACAAAAGATCTGCAGCAAATGCACAAAAATCAAGAATCAGAAAAGTGATGTAGCTCTGTTTGAAATTACAATAATTAAAATAAACTACAACTTAATATTTAAATAGTTGTTGTTATTCATTTATGTAGTATACTCACTCAAAGCCTTTGATGGCAGCATTCAGCTTCATGAGCCACTCTCCACTGGATAAACACACATCTGTTCATCATCTGACCCTGTAACATCCAGACAAGATTCACATAACTTCTGTGATTTATGAGCTCAACACTACATTTACATGTTGAGGTTGTTTTAACTTTTTATCCAACATAAATGTTCCTCAATTTATCAACCACTAATGGACAAATAAAATAGATAACTTATGTTTAGTTACTTTATAGATTTGTTTAACATAATAGCACACATTCATCACTCAGATGTCTATTTCATGTTGTGATATTTCAAGATTTTCTTGTCAGATGTAAATAGACATTTAAAATAAGCGTCTTTAAGATGTATATGGTTTATGTAAATCCACTTTGGAGACCTAACTTACGTGTCCTTACTGGAGCTCCCCTGTTAGCTAACGTTATACATAATAAAACGTGTTTTTACAGCAAAATCACAAATATACTACACTGTGTAACGTCTTTACACCTTCAACAATTCAACAGTTTACTCTACAGTAGTTCAACACATGCAATTTTAACACAATGAACCGTGTTTACTCACATTTGAAAGCACCCGCGTCGCTGGGGCTCGTTCTTCGTACGTTGCTTATTACATCCGAGATCAAATGACACATCCAAGATGATATTATCGTGCTAATCATGATCTGGCTAACTCGGTTCTTCGAACACACTTGCCGGATATGATTAGTATCGCTGGATTGAGTTATCTGAGATAATTGCGCGTTCATTCATGCGCTGGTTGAAAAGGGGATATGTATCGATAGTAGAAACATTGATCAGCAACGCTGCTATTGGCTGTTCAGCGTGGCCAAAGAGCGCGCTCAGTTTTTCTCCTCAGCAGAGCAAGATAGTCGAAGTTTATTCTGAATTTTAATGTTTAATCAAAACGCCAGGGAACACCTCAAAGTCTACAAAAGCCAGGAGAGAGGGCTGGCAAAAAGTAGCAGACAATTTAAATCCGTTAGAAGTGGCCATGTTAGATGTTTTTATCACTTATTAGCCTATATTTTTGTATTTTAATAATTGCTTAATTACTTAGTTCATTGTAATGTCAGAGTCACCACACTAGAACATGGGAACAAATAAAAGTGAAGTACAAAAATATTCTACATAATGGTAATTTTTAGTTATATTATAGTCTCTTTTATAAAAGGCACTGTTAAATAAATGGTTGTCTGTTTATAAAAGCAACCAAGAAAAAGGCTGAGAAAAAAGAGAAAAGATCTTAGTAGCCTACACTGTAAAATAATTTTTGCTGCATTAAATTAAGGCCATATAGTCATTTCACTTGTGAAAGTGAAAACTGATAAACTTATGTTAATGTAAAAATATTTTGCCATGAGTTATTGATCACATTTTTCCCGAGTGTAGTTCATTGTAATGACATTGTGTTTTCCTCTTTTGTGCACTTTTACATAATACACCAACACTTGTATCTGTTCCCAAGAAAGTGGTGGCTGAAATATGTGCAGTAAGTGGACATTTTCTAACTTTCCAAAGGAAAGAAAGTATAAGACTTTGTAATGTCCATTTGTTTCCATCGCACTGGACAGTGAATAAACCCTCTCAGATAACTGTCATATGGAGGAACTAGCCTACCTGCAAGTGCATAAATAACTTTACTTAATTCATACTTGTATGCTTTATGGCTGCAATATAAGTTGCAGGATTCCACATCTACAGAAAGGCCTACAGAAGAGTCTGCACAGACAGAGGAGACATAGGCCTACAGGTGGGCAGTGTATAGACAACTTTTCCTTTTTATTTGTTGCATGAGGCATGTGTCTAATATCTCTTGTTGCAGGCACTTGACCACTGGCTTTTCTTTACAAAGAACAATTGAAATAAAACTGAAGGAACTAAGCATATTTGTCTTTTATTAAACATTTAATGAAAAGTGTTTTTTTGGCAATGTTGTGTAATATGGCACATGCAACAATGTCACAGGCCCTGTCAGGTGTGCAACCCTCAGACTTTTCAGACACTGAAATCTTCTCTTTAAGTTCATTTCATTGTGTGCCCTTGTCCTGGCTGCATTGTAACTGGTTTGGGTTAGGGAATGGGGTCATGAAACACCTGTCTGCAGGCAGGAACATGTCCTAATCACCTATGAAAAAATGCAGTTCTGTTAGGATCAGCATAAGTGTATGTAATACAGTGAGCTTGATATTTAATTGTGGAACTTTTCTTACCACTTTCAAATAATGTGCATAAATGTGAACCTCTGAAAATTCTTAAGTCATGCACAGATCCTGGCCATTTTGCTTTCACATTTGTGATATGGAAGATTTTAGTCAACTGGCTTTTTTTTATTTGATATAATATTACTAATCTGGAATATTAAGAATCACAATAGTAACTGGGCTGCACATTTACATTGTGAACCCCCTTTCTGTTCACATAATCCCCTTCATTGAGTCCTTGATGGCAGTCTATGGTCTAGTCCAGGGGTTCCCAAACTTTTTCGTTCTAGGACCCACCTAGACAAGTATAATCAATCTCAAGACCCACTTGCACTGGTGCTACCAACTTTCTCAGTTGGTCGCACCAGCATGATTTGGTCGCACATTTTTTTTTTTTTTTGCTACATGCCATGGGATTAATCAATGCATGCTGATGGTCTTAATCTGCATTCCCTAGTTTTGCACTGATGTAAAAAGACTGACAGTGACAAGCCTTCATGTTAGCAAAATATTTTAAACTTTTAACTCTTAAAAAAACTTTTAAAAACATGTATGTTCTTTAATGTTTGATTATAATTTTACCGTCTTCACATAGGGATGGGAAATTATAAGATTTTATCAATAATAATAATGCCACTGACGATTCTGATTATCGATCCGATTCTTTAACGATTCTCTTATCGATTCTTGATAGCACTGTGTGGAAAAATGTAGTCATATGCTTTTCAAAAAAAAAACAAGGGGTTTTATTTATTTTAAAGCTTAAGCTTGAGTAAGCAAACTGTACTTTTTATGTAATTTATGTAATAAATAGAACTTTATTGTAAAGTGTTACTGATTCAAACGTCTCCTGAGTTCACTGTTGGAAAGATCAGTTGTCCATTCATTAAAATGAATCGTTCAAAGGAGTCATTAGTTCGCGAATTGGACGTGTCATGCGCGTTGTGTGATTATCCCAGCAGTTAGGACATAGACATCCAAGATTTGTGTCAACACAGAAAACATTTAATCACTGGATAGTTTTTTTCGTTTAATTAAAGTGTTGTTTTATGTCAGCTGAATGTCTTTTCAGAGAAGATAAGGCAACAACTTATTTAGCACAATTCACACCCAAAAAAAAAAAAATCTCCGAATGCTCCACATGAAACTTTGGTCTTCCGACCTTTTACCACCGTGTCGATTTATTTTGATTAATATGTGCGAGGGAGAGAGAGCAAGACAGCGCTTAGTTTGGAGACGGTGAAGTCTTTTTTACACTTTCGCCTGGCTCCGAAGAGAGAGAGAGAGAGAGAGAGCGCGCGCGCGACCGAGTAGGCTACTCTCTCTGCTCGTTCTTTCAGTTAAACATGCACTGTGACTCTGTCACAAGCGCAGCAGTTCATCTACATTACTCAGCGATCAAATAACACTTTGGCGGGCGCTAAAACTCAGTCGTTTGGTCATTAATCGGACTGGTTTTGTTTCACTCATCGTAACGTAAATTTAGCTGCAGCTAAGTGCCTTTGTGCGACCCACCTTTTCTCACTGTGTGACCCACAAGTGGGTCGCGACCCACAGTTTGAAAACCACTGGTCTAGTCTATGGTACCAGTCACGTTAGTGAAGCCTGAGTGACATATACTGTAATCGGCATGGTCATGATTGCATGATCTTCATAAAAAATTATGATAGCCAAAAAAAAAAAAAAAAAACTGCTTTAAAAAAAACTGCTTTACAACATCGGGTCTTCAGTGGCTTGGAAATGCCACAAAAAAACCTAAAACTGTTTTTTAAACCTAAAAGCACCAGGGAAACTCCGAATGACACGACAGACAGCACTTTCCATCAAGTTCTCCGCATCTCCAATAGTGTAAAGGAAAGAGCCACTCGCAAATAATCTTAGGGCAATGCAAACTGTTTGTGCCTAGTTAAAGCCCGACTCCGACAAGTCGAAAATAAATGCGCGTTTCCAACAAATTAATAATGTAAACGACAATCTCACGAGTCACAAGAAAAAATATATATCTCAGAATCGCGCTGCGCTGGACTTCCCGTATCAGCTCCGCTTATAAGCCGCAGTCTAATCCTGTTTACATGAAATAAGCCTGCTCCCGAGCAGGTTTAAGATTGCGCACCTGTTGCTATGACAGCAAGTCCAGGATGATCTTCGAAGAACCAAACAATCCAAGATCATGCCAAATCGCCAACAATCAAATCCAGCTAACTGAGTTAGCGACGTACGAAGAACGGGCCCCCGATCTCATTTCACTTTAGCTTTCTTTGCTAATGCAAATGTGTTTGACAAACACACTGTCACAGCGGCCAAAAAAGACAAAAGATATAATAAGAGTTAAGAGCCCAACTAATGGAAAAACTAATCACTGTTATGGTGTACAGTTATTTAATATACACAGATTTTGTGGCTCAGATAAGGTCCAGTTCTGGTTTATTTCTTTGCTCTTGGCTGACATGTGGCATTGCTATGGCCTGCTTGTGGCCCAGATCTGGCAAACAGGAGCGGTCCGCCCAAGGGCCGTCATTCCACTCTGCATACGGGCCAGATGGGGATCAATAATAATAATAATAATAAACTTTATTTTATATAGCGCCTTTAAAAGTTGCATCTCAAAGCGCTTTACAAAGACGTACAGAAAAGATACATCAAGATAAAAAGTTCCCGTATTTTAATACTCTTTGCTTAGTGTGATAGCAATCCGTCTAAATTTTCATCTTTGTTGCTTCTTCGTCTTTGGGTGAGCGTGATTTGAACTCGAATAACATACCGTAGTCCAGCAACTTCCTTTCAGCAAAGTTTAATAACAAAATTAACTGGAAAATGTTACACGGTCAAAAAACTGTGTCGCTCCAACATTGCATCACAAGAAAAACTAGCTGTCATTGCCGGAAATGACATCATCATCAATACGAAATATTATATTACACATATAAAATTATTTACTCTTAATTATTTACTAATTGCTTGATGCACACAATTATTTATTCCACATCTATATTAAGAAATGTGACTTATGGCTCTTACACATCCGGCCCCTAATTGGTTGGGCAGGAGAACAAACAATTACTATAAACATTCTAATACTAAAGAGCCATTATACTTGAACATTTATACATAAGAAAAAGCTTAGTTCTACAACCTTTCTTTGATTATCTTACTCTTGATAGTTCTGTGTTAATCTGCAAGCTTAAATTGCTTCTTGAATTAAACACAATTTATTTACAGGTCTCTCCAGTGTATTTGTCTTGGTCTTTAATTTTACACGACGTACCGTTCCACTGGAGTCTGGTAAAGTTTGAATTACTCTTCCCATTATCCATGAATTGCGAGGTGAGGAACTGTCCACAACTAGCACCACATCACCAGGTTCAAAGTTCCTTTTAAATCTTGACCATTTGCTGCGTTCCTGGAGAACGGGCAGGTACTCACGAGTCCATCTTGTCCAGAACAAGTCTGCTAGATACTGGACTTGTCTCCAACGTTTTCTCATATATTGGTCCTCCTTGTTAAAGACACCAGGTGGTAAGCTTGGTTGAGTTTTCAACAACAGTAAATGGTTAGGCGTCAGAGCCTCAAGGTCATTTGGATCTTCTGATGTACTAGTTATTGGTCTGTTGTTGATGATGCTTTCCACTTCACACATGATGGTATGAAGACTGTCATCATTGATAGTCTGTTCCTTTAAGAGAGCGTTGAGTATCTTTCTTACGGTACGGATTTGCCGCTCCCAAACACCACCTTGATGAGAAGCAGTTGGACTGTTGAATATCCATTCGATCCCTTTTTGTAACAGTGCATTTTCGATTTTGTTATGGTTCAGGTTGCTCAGTGCTTCTCGCAATTCTCTTTCTGCGCCGACAAAATTTGTGCCATTGTCTGAGCGCATAACTGACACCTGTCCTCTTCTACTTATAAAACGCCTTAAAGCGTTTATGCATGAATCAGTGTCCAAACTATCAGCTATCTCAATGTGTACTGCTCTGATTGTTAGGCAAGTGAACAACACTCCATACCTTTTTACAGTACTCCGGCCCCGTTTTACCTCGAAGGGTCCAAAGTAATCTACACCCACGTTCGTGAAAGGGGGTTTATCAGGTAACAAGCGGTCTTCTGGCAAACTTGCCATTTTTTGCTCTCCAATTCTTCCATTGAATCTGCGACAAACTGAGCATTTATGTATAAGCTTCCGAATTGCTGAGTTGGCTTGTGGGATCCAGAATTTTTGTCGGAGAGTAGATAACATGTAGTTTCTACCACAATGACCACATCTTTGGTGAATGTCATTTAGAATGAGAGTTGAAACCCTGGAACCTTTTGAGAGGATTGCAGGATGTTTAGATTCCTCTGGCATGGCTGCTCTGTTGAGTCTACCACCCACTCTTAGTATCCCATCTTGAAGCACAGGATCAAGCTTGTACAGCTGACTTTTCCTCTTAATAGGAATATTTTTTCTCAGAGCCTCAATTTCATTCTGAAATTGTTGTTTTTGACTGTATTGAATGAGCTGAATTTCAGCTTGATTCAAGTCCTTCAGTCTCAGTGACTTTTTCTCCATTGTTGATCTGTATTGTTGCATCTGCTCCTGTAAAAGGGACGACTGTTTTTCTGGATCTTTCTCTGATTGTGCAATGGATTCTTGAAACTGTCTTCTTGCTTTACATAATCGTAACAGTGTTTCCTTGAGTCTTAACATCCATGCCACTGCCTTTTTCAGACGAAACCAGCTTGAGTAGTAATGAGTTAACTTACTCAGAATATCATTGTTTTCTCTAATGTTGAGAACGTTGACCTTAAATTCCCTTTTGATTTCAGGGTCTTGTTGTGCACCTTGACTCATTTGATCCGGTCTTTGTGGCCATTCTTCTTCTGGTTTCAACAAAAAGTTGGGCCCTTTAACCCATGTTTCCTCTTGTATAAAGTCCTTCGCTTTAAGACCTCTGGTAGCTTGATCTGCAGGGTTTTGTGATGTCCTGACATACCTCCACTGCAATGGAGTAGTAGCATCTCTTATTAGTGAGATCCTGTTTGCTACGAATGTTTTGAAGCGTGCACTCTCATTGTCAATGTAGCTGAGCACTGTAGTGCTGTCTGTCCAGAAAACAGATTGCTGTAGTGGGATTTGAAGCTCTTGTCTTAGTATGTTGTCTACCTTGACGGCTATGGTTGCTGCTGTCAATTCAAGTCTAGGGATTGTGATTTGCTTGAGTGGGCTAACTCTTGACTTACCCATCAACAACGAACAATGTTTTTGATTTTGTTCATTGGTAAGTACCAGATAAGTTGCTGTGCCGTAAGCATTCTCGCTGGCATCAGAGAAATGATGCAGCTGCGCTTCTGATGTATTACCAAACTTCTCTGGTTTTACGCACCTTTTGATCTGGAAGTCTGAGAGGTAATTTAGATCTTCCAGCCATCTGACCCACTGATCAGCACGCTTGCCCTCAATCTGTTCATCCCATCCATATCCTTGTTTGCACATATCCCTTAGAAGGAGTTTTACTGGTAGGATGAGTGGCACCAGAAACCCAAGAGGATCATAGATTGAATTAACAACCGAGAGGATACCTCTTCTACTCAACGGCTTCTCCTGTACCTTGATGTCGTATGTGAAGGTGTCTTTTTCTGTACACCACTGCATGCCAAGTGCTCTCTCGATGGGCAGAGAATCCTGATCCAAGTCCAGGTCCTTTACTCCACTGGCCCTTTGTTCTTCTGGTATGGACAATATTACTTTCCTACTATTGCTTACCCACTTTGTTAAGCAGAAACCTCCTTCAGCACACAAATTTCTAACATCCTTTGCTAAGTCAATTGCTTCTTGTTCTGAAGATACAGATTTCAAGCAGTCGTCCACATAAAAATTGTGCAAAACTGTTTCAACAGCCTTTGGAGATGCTACATCTTTTCTGTCCTCTGCTGTCCTTTTCAATGCATAAGAGGCACAGCTAGGTGACGAAGCAGCTCCGAATAAATGCACCATCATCCTAAACTCTTCTATAGATGCGTCTAGATTGCCCTCTGGCCACCAAAGAAAGCGAAGCAGATCTGCGTCCTCCTTGGGAACCCTCACCTGATAGAACATCGCTTCCACATCTGCCATCATGGCTATTGGTTCTTCTCTAAATCTGGTAAGGACACCAATAAGCGTGTTTGTGAGGTTTGGACCTTGTAGCAATTGACCGTTCAAAGACATGCCGTGAAACGAAGTAGTACAATCAAAAACCACTCGAATTTTGTTTTTCTTTGGGTGGTACACCCCGTGGTGTGGTATATACCACACTCTGCTGTCACTGCGACCAAGCTGTTCTGTGGGAACTTTAACTGCGTATCCTTTGTGTATTACGCTCCTCATAAAGCTACTGTAGTCTTCAAGCAAACTTGAGTTCTTTTGAAGCTTTCTCTTCAGGTTAGCTGCACGCAGTTCAGCAACACTTCGATTGTTTGGCATCTTGACTGCTTCATTTTTCAATGGTAGTTTCACACAGTAATGTCCATTCTCAAACGTAGTCTTTTCCTGCACTGCTTGCATGAACTGTTTGTCCTCTAAGGACATTTCCTCTTTCTCTTCATAGTGGCGCTCTGGAAAATCAGAATTGTACTGCTGAATCAACAATTGCTCTATTTCCACCACTGAGAGACGATTAACTGAATGATGAGGCAGTTTGGACTTTTCTGAAGTGTTGCTTTCTTTTTTGATGGGTCCGTTCACTACCCATCCCAGTGCAGTTTTTACAGCATACGGTCCATCTTGTTGACTGTTTATGATGTACCATGGTTCCATTGCCTTTGAATTGTTGGCTCCAATTAGAAGATCTACATTTGCATCAATATTAGGTATGCTTACTTTGCTTAAGTATGGCCATTCTCTGATGTCTTCTTGTTTAGGAATGTTATCATTTTGAACAGGGATACTGCTGTGTGTGAAGACTTTAGGTAACTCAAAGTACTTTGTGTCTTCCAATGCGCACACTTCCAAGTCTGTAAGGATGAAACTGTTTACCAATTTCTGCTCTCCTGGCTTATCTTGACACATAGTGCTCAGTAGAATCTGAGTTGGCTTCCCTTTCAGGTTCAGTTTCCTTTGCAATTCCTCAGTACAAAATGTAGCTGTACTTCCTGCATCCAAGAAAGCATAAGTTTCTACATATCTGTCACTCCTGTTTGACTTAACTTTTACTGGCACAATTGACAGCACACAGTTATCTCCTCCAGATTCTGTGTAATCACTTGATTGGTGGTTAAGGGAGACTTGGGCACATGAGATCTTCCTGTCTGGTATTTCAACATCTTTTGTTCCTTTTTGGTTCTCCTTAATGTGTAGAATGTCTGGGTGTTTTTGGGAACATTCTTTACATTCCATTCTCTTTTTGCAAGTTTTAGTAATATGGCCTTGAGTTAAGCATCCAAAGCATAAGCCTTTAGACTTCAGAAATTCCACACGCACCATATGTGGCTGCTCCTTTATTTCACTACATGACTCAAGAGCATGATCCTTTGTGCAAAACATACATGGTTTCTCGAAGGCATTGAGCATTTTGGGTGGACTGACCTGTTTCCTTGACACATATTGAGGTTTTCTTTCCTCCAAGCAAATGTTGGTAGCAAAGCTACTCCTTGTTATTCCTTTTTTAGTAGGATACTTTTCTTTCTGATTCACTTTTGCTGCCACAACATTGCGATGGTCTATTATGTCACCAAAGAGGGGGTCCATAGCCACTTTAGCTTGACGATCAATGAAGTCAACCAAATGAGTAAATCTTGCTCTTACTCCTTGTCGCTCTTTGATGTCGTAAGCTTCTGATCGCCACCTTTCTTTCATCTTGTATGGTAGCTTAGAAAGTATAACTCTCATATTAGTAGGATTGTCCATCTCCTCCATGAACTCTCCATCTTCCATTGTATTCCGACAACCAATCAGGAACAGAGCATATGCACTCAAGGCTTTTCCATCATCAGGTTTAATCTGAGGCCACTTTAAAGCTTTATCAATATAAGCACTTGCTATGATTAGCTCGTCTCCATAATGCCTTTGTAGCAATCGTTTTGCTTCTTTAAAACCTTTGCTTGATGACATATATTCACAGCTTCTTACTATCTCTTGTGGCTCTCCAGCGGTGTATTGCTCGAGATAATATAGCTTGTCTTTTTCATTGTCTGTTTTATGTTCTATGGTATGCTCAAAGGACCTGATGAAGGATTTGAACGTCAGTGGATCACCAGTAAACACTTGGATGTCTTTACTTGGAAGCTGAATTTGTGTCTGCTGTTTCACAAGCATTTCTGTTAATTCATTTTGCTTCTGCATAATTTGAATAATGCTGTCATCTGCCTGGCGATTACTACTGTAGTCTGTGACCCTTGATGTGTCTAATTGTAGCGGTGGAAGAAACACTGGACTTGGGATGGCCTTCATTTTACTTTTCCTCTCAGATGAATGACCTGGTGAATCGTCAGTCTGCTCTGTTTTCAGTTCTTTTGGCTTCTGATGGATTCCCCTTCTTGACTTAGATTGTATGCTGCCTCTGCCATCTTCTGAGATTTCATGTTCTTTCAGTACCTTTAATTTAGCATTGCTTTCTGCAAGCGCTGTTTCTATTTCAAGTTCCTCCATTTTGGCTATGAGCTGCATCTTTTCGATTTCAAGTTGTTGTTTTTTCTTTAGGGAAGCTGCCCTTGCTAGCAGGGCTGCACGTTTTGATTCTTCACGTGTATATGCAGATGATACGGAGGAGGAAACAGATCGACTTTCTATATCTGAATCACACTGCTTTTTAGATTTACTCTTGTACACAGATACTTGTGAGGCACTGTCGTGAGGAGAAACATCATCATCCATATCAACATTGTCATCTTGGCCTTTTTTATCACCAACAGCAGCAATCCAGCTTTTTGTTTTATTTTCAAAAAGTCTCATGGAATCCATCTTAGGCTGAAACCAATTTTGTTGATCTGCAATCTTTTCATCTTGAGGCAAAATATCTTGAACTTGTACATTTAAATCCTTAAACTCGGTTAGCAATTGTACAAAATCAAATTGCATCAAATCTTGTACATTCTGCAGATTGTTTTCATCAATCATCAACTTTTCAATGGAGTTGATCTTACTGGTAAGAGCTGATAACTTCGCTCTTCTCTGTCCAATGCGTCTGTGTAGTTGCTCCTCTAATGCTCTTTCAGTTGGTTTAGGCGCCCTCTTGTGTTCAAAAACTGCAACGTTATCCTCTTCTCCTTCAGCCATCTTAATTCCACTAATGCAAAAACTGCTTGCACACGATTAAAAGCACGTTAAATACCTTTCTGTATCAAACGTGTGCATTTCAGCTTCTTCAAACATGCATTTGTAAATTTAATAGCTCAGCTGGTTTAAAGTCCGTTACCTCAAATAATGGAACTTCGTTGAGTGACAACGCTCTTCTCTGTGACGCTGTTTAAATCCACCGTAGCATTTAAGCACTAGTGTCCACTATTCATAATCCACGATCATGAAACGTTAAAGTGTTCATTCACAGACGAGCCCTTTTTAACGTCCTTGTCACGGATTCAAATGCGCGCGCGCCGTCCGCGCTCCTTCAGTTTCACTTTCCATATCCACCGAGCGAGTTTTTTGACTTTCAATGTGATAGCAATCCGTCTAAATTTTCATCTTTGTTGCTTCTTCGTCTTTGGGTGAGCGTGATTTGAACTCGAATAACATACCGTAGTCCAGCAACTTCCTTTCAGCAAAGTTTAATAACAAAATTAACTGGAAAATGTTACACGGTCAAAAAACTGTGTCGCTCCAACATTGCATCACAAGAAAAACTAGCTGTCATTGCCGGAAATGACATCATCATCAATACGAAATATTATATTACACATATAAAATTATTTACTCTTAATTATTTACTAATTGCTTGATGCACACAATTATTTATTCCACATCTATATTAAGAAATGTGACTTATGGCTCTTACACATCGTTCATTGTGCATGCACCGAATTATTATTTTGGATTAGCCTAAGCAACATAACGTTAGACCTAGCTTTACTGCTCCACTACCAACAATTTTTCATGGCTACTGTTCTCATCAATGACAACGCATTCACGGCGAAGTATAGCTTGCAGTCTTTAAATACAACTTATATGAAAAACATTAAGGGATATAGGGATGTATAATCATTGTAAAACAAATTTTACCTTGACGTTGTCTTGTCGAGATACACCGGTCTCTCCAGGTTGGGTTGTAGACTCATGGCTTCAGAATGACGCCGGTTAAACGAATAACGTGATTGGCCAAATCAATTCAACAAGGTAACAACACAAGCTTTGATTGGATCTCACTCCCGCCAACATTTGTGATCAGCTAGCGAAATTAAATCTATTTTTATACTTTAATGTGCAACAATTGCCGTTGGAAACAATCGGTAATCTTTTTGTGAATTATTCATACAGGCAAATTTAAAAAATGAGCCAGACAGCTGCTGGGTAACTATCAACTACGAGATAGACGGACTCGGCCCACCGTCTATCAGGGAGATGTTACGGGTGACTGTAGATGATTTCTACAAGTTACTATCCCTGGTTGAGCCTTTCATTACCAAAACAAACACAGTCATGAGGAGGAGCATCAGTGCCAATGACAGACTGTCAGTGACATTGAGGTGTCTGGCCACAGGTAAGTTTGTAACATGTACAAAAAGTATGTACATATATATATATATATATTAGGGGTGACCCCGAATAGTCGAAGATTCGATGCTTCGATTGGAGGAGCCTGATTCGACTACCGATCTCACGGTCGAATCTTTGCAGAGGTGTTATGAAACGAGGATCATGCCACTTTGGCTATATGAGGGCGCTCAATGTCTGATTTACTACCGGTTTTCTGTCAATACTTTAATATTCAGCCTATTATGATAATGCTGTATATAAAAATGTGCAAAGAAAGAAGCTTTTAATAAATATTTTTTAACGTGCGTGAATAAATCCAAACACCCCGTGACAGATTTAAGTTTCACTTTCAATCCGTGACCAACAGAGGAGCGTCTTGGCGGCAAGGATTTAAATCTTTAACAATGTCTGGGATAAGAAAATCGTACACCATCAGAAAGGATATTATCCAAGGCTGGATTTAGCATCAGGAAAACGTACTCGGTTACTAACGTAACCTCGGTTCTCTCTAGAAGAGGGAACGAGTACTGCGTAAGATATCTTACGCTAGGGGAAAATCCTTTTCCGCGAGATATTGAAGCCAAAAATTATCCTTAATTTTGTAATAATGCAAAACGCGTTGCAGCAGCAATGCAGACATAGGCGAGACAGCTCGCGCGCCTATTGGCTGCTCTGCGGCAACTGCAGCAGCCTATCGAGCGAGGCCTGGCGTGACGCCAGACCCAATCAGGGCACTTCGCGCCCGCTGCGTCACGTCCCGCCGAAATGGGCGTGGTCTAGGCCTATAAATATCGCTCGCAGGCAGCTATTATCTGGTTTTTCATCATCGAAGCAACCAGAGCGTGTGCATGCACGGCAAGATACGCAGTACTCGTTCCCTCTTCTAGAGAGAACCGAGGTTACGTTAGTAACCGAGTACGTTCTCTTACGAGAGGTCTCTCGTACTGCGTAAGATATCTTACGCTAGGGGACCCAATGTAAAACGCCGTGCATGCTGAGATCTGACACCAAAAACCCAAGGGCGAAAACCCGGGGTACATATAGTGCACAATCACTCAGTGAACTCACAGAGAGTCCGGGAAGAAGGAGGGGTGCAGCCTCACTTTTCCACATAAAGTAGCGTCGAAGGGACGCGAATTTCATCATACAGACAGGGCGGGGTACGGCCTGAACTGATGGGAAAAAATGTGGGTCTTACACAGTTTGCCCAGCTTTAAACTGTCGAACATTGAGCTGTGCTCAGCAAACGCAGCATTCTGAGCTGAACGCATCAGGTCAGATAATACTGGTGGTTTAGACCGACAGCAGCCTGGCCTGCAGGGCGGGAACCTCTAGGTTATAAAACCTTATAAATGTAGACGGGGAGGCCCAGCCTGCCGCCATACAAATATCTTGCAAGGCAATCCCACTTGACCAGGCCCACGAAGAGGCCATGCCTCTCGTGGAATGCGCTCTGACACCCAAAGGGCACTGCATGCCCTTGGAGGCGTATGCCAGCGCTATAGCGTCAACTATCCATCTGGATAGGCTCTGTTTCGACGCGGCTAGTCCCTTAGAACGTCCGCTAAACGAAACAAAGAGCTGTTCCGTCTGTCTGAAAACAGACGAGCGAGACACATAAGCTCGTAATGCCCTGACTGGGCAAAGGAGGCTCGCGTCTCTTTCCTCATCAGGGACCGGTAGGGCTGACAGAGAGATAATCTGCGCCCTAAACGGTGTGTTGAGGGATTTTGGAACATAACCGTGCTTAGGTTTGAGTATAACTTTTGAGTCATTGGGCCCAAACTCCATGCACGCCGCGCTCACAGAGAGCGCGTGCAGATCCCCTATGCGCTTCACTGAAGCGAGAGCCAGCAAAAACACCGTTTTGAAAGACAGGTGTTTCAAATCGATTGACTGCAAAGGCTCAAATGGCGCACCTTTCATGGCTTCCAGAACCGTAGAAAGGTCCCATACGGGGACTGAGGGAGGTCTGGGAGGATTCAGTCTCTTAGCTCCTCTAAGGAAGCGGATGACTAAATCGTTCCTTCCTATTGACTGACCAAGCGTTGTTTCTGAGAACGCTGCTATAGCCGCCACATAAACTTTGAGCGTGGAGGGGGCCCTGCCCCCATCCAACAGCTCTTGTAGGAAGGAAAGCACCTCCGTCACATCACAGTTTGTGGGTGACACACCACGGGCTGTGCACCAGCCCGAAAACACTGACCATTTCGAAGAATAGAGTCGTCTTGTAGACGGAGCTCTAGCCTGCGTGATCGTGTTTAATACTCCTTTAGGGAGTCCAACATGTACCCGTTGATGGCCCAGACATGAAGGGACCATAGTTCCGGGTGAGGATGCCAGATCGAGCCGCGGGCCTGTGAGAGGAGATCTCTCCTCACTGGTACTGGCCACGGGGCAGTACTTGCTAACTGCATCACGGCTGGGAACCAAGGTTGGTTTTTCCAGAACGGTGCTACCAGCAGTACTGAGCATCCTTCTTCCCTGATCCGTTCTATCACCTGAGGCAGGAGAGAGACGGGGGGAAAAGCATAGAGCGGGCGGCGGGGCCACACATGGGACAGCGCGCTCCTGCTCTTGGAGAAAAATTCTTGACAGTGAGCGTTTTCTTGAGACGCAAACAGGTCCACTTTCGCTCTGCCGAATTTCTTCCACAGCAGTTGGACTGTCTGTGGGTGTAGGGACCATTCGCCTGCCGGAACATTGTTCCTGGACAGTCTGTCTGGTCCTATATTCATGATCCCTGGCACGTGCGCTGCTCTGAGCGAGCGCAGGTTGCACTGAGCCCATACCAGGAGGCGTTCTGCCAGCCTGTACAGTTTCTCGGATCTGATGCCGCCCTGGCGATTTATGTAGGACACCACAGACATGTTGTCCGAACGGACCAAGACGTGGTGACCTTTTATTTGGGGACAAAAACGCGTCAGCGCGTTGTCTACTGCCAGCATTTCGAGGCAGTTTATGTGCAGGAGCTTCTCCCGTTCTGACCACTGGCCGAAGAACGGTCTGCCCTCGAGCAGCGCTCCCCATCCCGAGGTGGACGCGTCCGTGGACACCACTTTCACCCTCGAGGAAGTCCCCAGGCTTACACCTGATTGGTACCAGTCGTTCGCTTTCCAGGGTTTCAGAGCTGTAACGCATTTCTGATTGACCCTGAGGCGAAGCAAACCGGGTGCCCACGCTTCGCGTGGGACTCGCGCTTTCAGCCAAAACTGCAGCGGGCGCATGCGTAGCAGACCCAGCTGGAGCACTGACGATGCTGAGGCCATGAGACCTAGCATCTTCTGAAATCTTTTGAGCGGGACAGACGCGCCGCAGCGAAAAGAGTTCGCTGTGCGTCGAATGTCTACCGCGCGCTGTTGTGATAGTCGCGCTATCATGGATAGTGAGTCCAGTTCTGTGCCCAGGAAAGATATTTTCTGGCTGGGTGACAGGGAGCTCTTCGCCCAATTGACACTCAGACCCAAATCCTCGAGGTGATCGAGTAAAATGGTCGTGTGTTCTATGAGCACTGCGCGAGATTGCGCTAGAATCAGCCAATCGTCCAAATAGTTCAGCACTCGCATGCCTCTCATTCTGAGGGGTGCGAGCGCCGCGTCCATGCACTTCGTAAATGTACGGGGTGCTAGGGACAAACCGAACGGCAGGACTGTGTACTGATATGCCTGGCCCTCGAAGGCGAATCTCAAATATCGCCTGTGACGTGACGCTATCTGTATTTGAAAATACGCGTCTTTCAGATCTATTGACACAAACCAATCTCCTTGGCGAATCTGCACAAGGATTTGCCTGGTCGTGAGCATCCTGAACTGTCGCTTCACAAGCACTTTGTTCAGCTGCCTTAGATCTAGTATGGGTCTGAGACCCCCGTCTTTTTTCGGTACCAGGAAGTATCTGCTGTATAGCCCTCCCTCGCTCTGATCTTGAGAGAGAGGTTCTATGGCCCCTTTGCTCAATAGTTTCGTCACTTCGGCTCGAAGTAGATGTGCTACTTCTGTTTTTACCGTGGTCTCGACGCGCGCCACATAGCGGCGAGGGCGTCGGCGAAACTGCAGCGAATAGCCTCTTTCTATAATGTTCAGCACCCACTTCGAAACCCCGGGTAGCTTTGCCCATGCGTCTGCATGGATAGCTAGGGGTCGAATACGAAGCGCGCTCCGCTCGCTCAGCGATGGAGAAGCTTCGGTGTGCTGTAACACAAGCGTGTCGCTCGTGACATTTGAGGCATGGGGCGCGCTGATGACAGCGGGCAGATTGCCCGCGCTCGACTCCTCTACGGTGGTTAACCGCGAGGGGGAGGGCTGGGCGGTTCCCGTGGGAACTGTCATGTCTATGTGTGGATGTGGGCGCGGGACAGCGGGCACATTTATCACACCGAAAGCATCGTTCGCTTGCGTGAAGCGAGTGCACGTTGGTTTCGTTTTTACAGAAACCGTGAGACATGCATAACGTGGTGTTAGTGGGCACTGGGTAGTGGGCACGTTCACCATGTTTGAAGCGCAACCGATCTGAGTCGGTTTTATGTGCGCGAGCCCTGTGTGACGGGCTGTGCTTATGTGTAGGGATGGGCACTGGGCAGTGGGCATTCTTACTACACACGAAACACCATCGGCCGTGGCCGGGACACCAGAAAATACACTCTTTTGGGGATTTATCTGGGTAGCCGTGAAAACGGCATTTGTGTGCAGGCAAGCGGGTGACAGAACCGACTTGTTGGCTGCAGAAAACACTGGAACAGTCACATTTTCTGGAACTGAACGAGCGAATAGCTTTGGTGTGAGTCCGGCCGCAGCGGGACTGGAACACCGTCGTTTTCCTAGCTGTGCTAGGACGACTTCGGGGCCTCGGGCTTCACCGTGATCCTAGGTCGCGAGCCGCGTCCTGCGGGGCGGCGGCCGGATGAGCGGGAGCGCGGTCTCGCGCTTCTGGCCTGGCGGCGTTGTGAAGTGGAGGCAGTGGACGGTGGCTGTGGCTGTGAGCTCTGAGCAGACGGTTTCGCACGGCCTGCTGCAGAGCTGGAGCGCTTCGGGAGGAAGTGCTTCATGGCCTGAGACGCTTTCTGTACCTCTGCGAATCTCTCCGCGAAATCTTTGACGGAGGATCCAAAGAGGCCTGAGCGGGGCGTCGAGGAACGCGGTGCGTTCAGACTCGGCCATTTCCGAGAGCGTCAGCCAGAGATGTCTCTCAGATACGGTGAGAGAAGCCATAGTCCGTCCAATGGCTTGCGCTGCGGACTTAGTAGCACGAAGAGCGAGGTCCGTGGCACTCCTTAAGTCCGGCACACAGATCGCGTCAGGTCCTTCCTCATCCAGCTTACGGAGGAGATCGGCCTGGAAGATCTGGAGCGTTGCCATGGTGTGCAACGCTGACGCAGCTTGCCCGGCGGCGGAGAAAGCGCGGTGGAGCAAGCTCGACGTCGTGCGGCAAGCTTTAGAGGGTAGGGCCGGCTTAGCGCGCCGTCCAGCGGAGGGCGGGCATAAGTGGGCCGCTATCGCCTCTTCAACCGGCGGCAGCGAGAGGTATCCTCTGTTCTTGGCATCGTCAACGGCGGAGAATGCCAAAGAAACAGCAGGACGCACTCTAGCAGAATAGGGGGCGCTCCAGGACTTGGCGACTTCTTCGTGTAACTCAGGAAGAAAAGGCGCCGGTCTGGACACAGGCGAAGCGCGCTCCCCAGGCAGGAAAAATCCATCCAGCCGGTTGTGAGCGGGCTGCTCAGGCGAAGACCACTCGAGGCCGAGGCTCGCCGCGGCCTGTGCGAGTACTCGCATGAGTTCCGTCTCAATAGAAGCTCTCTTGCCTGACGAAGTGCGGGCAGGGGGTGCGGGGTCCTCAGAGCCCGCCCAATCCTCACTGCCTGACGCCAGGATAGAGCAGGAATCATCCTCTCCCAGCAGGGCTTCCTCATCCGCGATATCAACGGAAGCGGCGGCAGACGGCGGCCGCTGTCCGTCAGGAAGCGAAACAGAAGAAGCCGGGGAAGCAAGCGGGCGAACCGGCGAGCTTTGGCGGCTGAGGGAGGGTTCCGGGGCCCGCTGGGCACGGCGCTTTTTACGGCGCGACGCCGCGGCGGGCGGGGGAGCAGTCTCGGTGAAGACGGCTAGGCGAGTCCTCAGAGTCGCCATTGCCATCAGCTCGCAGTGAGGGCATCCGCCGTCAGCGAGCGCGAGAGCTGCATGTTCCTCACCCAGGCAGGAAACGCAGATCACGTGGCGGTCCCCGTCGCTGAGTGTGGCTCTGCACGAGCCGCAGGAAGGCATCTTTAAAAAGACGCTAGCTCTTTTAGAAATGTGTGTCGCGGCGGCGACACACACACACAGAAATACAGTGCAAATAAAAGAGAAGGATATAAGCGCCGGAAAGCGCAGCAGGAAGGCAGGAAGGCGGCGCGGCCAGCGACTTCAGTGACTCGTCCCGCTGAAGGTGCTCTCTCTCGACGGCGCGGCTTCTAATCCAGCTCCAGCGATGCGTGTGCTTCGCTTGAAGGATGAAAAATCAGATAATAGCTGCCTGCGAGCGATATTTATAGGCCTAGACCACGCCCATTTCGGCGGGACGTGACGCAGCGGGCGCGAAGTGCCCTGATTGGGTCTGGCGTCACGCCAGGCCTCGCTCGATAGGCTGCTGCAGTTGCCGCAGAGCAGCCAATAGGCGCGCGAGCTGTCTCGCCTATGTCTGCATTGCTGCTGCAACGCGTTTTGCATTATTACAAAATTAAGGATAATTTTTGGCTTCAATATCTCGCGGAAAAGGATTTTCCCCTAGCGTAAGATATCTTACGCAGTACGAGAGACCTCTCGTAAGAGAACCATGTTCGCACTTCTGCCGGCCAACAAGTTGGTTTTCCACAGGACATTCTAAAATGCTTAACGTGAAAAAAGCTTTTAAAACGCTTGAAATGCACTTTAATGTGGATGTATGTACACAGTACACACTTTATTAAGAAACCATACTGTGCAGATAAGCAGATGAACCGAGAATATGAATGCAATCCGTTCCTCCTATAGTAAAGTGTTTTCTTTGCATAATTTGATATTTTAATTTAACTATTTTAGGAGATTAAGCCATAAACGTTTTTCACGTTAAGTGTTTTAGAATGTATTTATCTGCGCGCACAATTTTAAAAGACTCCAACGGACACAGACAGAGTGAAAGACTGGATTTTTTCTCCCGATCAGGTAGGGTACAAGTGATTTCAAAACTTTTCAGCCGGTTCTAATTTGATTTTTGGATGATGTGAACATTTTTAGCTAAAAAGACTGCCACTCCAGTTTAGCATTTATTGTTGTTTCTGCATTTAAAAACACAAAGTTGAAAATTCTGGCTACTAGGCTATCGTTATTTTAATAATTTCTTTATTTTTATTTTATTTATTGATCTGTCAGGGTTATCTAATCTATTTGTGGCTTGTGTTTTGAATATATGTTCCCCTGCACTTTAGGCATTTTGCACACATTTGCTCCTCATCTTGTGACTTGATTCTGATTTATTTCGTTTTGTATTTTTATTTATTAGAAAGGTATATTCTGTTCTAATTTAATTAAGTAAATTAATTGTTTATTTTTTCGGTGCATCAAAGTTGTGCTGTACTTAGAGCCTGCTCGCACAGGTAATTTAGCCGATTTAATTTGATTTGCATGCAAATCCTGTCTGCAGTGTGGCCTTTCTGGAGTTATTTATGCTATTTCTTAGTTTTATTGATCCAAAATGTTTTTATAAATTTTCTTCTATATCGTTGTGTGATTTTCTGTACATCGCGGCTTTGAAATGTTAAAGCTTCGCCCCCAGCCCCACCCCCATACACATGATTCGACTATTAGTCGACTATAGGCAAGACTTGACTATTCTGATTCGACTTTGAAAATCCATAGGGGACACCCCTAATATATATATATATATTAGGGGTATACATATAGATAGATAGATAATACAATTTTTTTTTTTATAATTTTCTTTATCAGTATGTGTATGAAATGTTCTGTACAAATGAATTACCTTTGCTTTGCCCCATATAAAAATAAATTTTCTTTACTCTTGTTTATTTATTGTAGGAGAGTCCTTTAAGTCACTTGGCTTTCAGTTTCGGATGGGAAGCACGACCGTTGGTAGAATTGTAGAAGAAACATGCAACGCTCTACACCGCACTATGAAGAAGGATTATTTGAAGGTTCGCAATTGTATGAAAAAAAAATAAATAAATAATATTTGTAACAGAAAACTTGACTTAAGTATTGTCAGATTATTTTCACTATGAAATTACACTATTACACTTATTTTAAGGGTAACACTTTACATTAAAGTTTCATTTGTTATCAGTAGTTAAAAATACTTCTAAAACATTTAATTTTAGTTAATTTTAGTTTCAACATTTACTAAGACATTACAATCCAATGTTGTATTGGTTAACATTAATGCTCAGATCAAATACAAAAAAAACAAAACAATTTAGTTTCAACTAACGTTAATAAACGCTATAAAAAAAAAAATATATATATATATATTGTTCACTGTTAGTTCATGTTAGCTAATGTTAACAAAACATTAGATTAAGCATCGTCATTTACATTGATGTTACATTTAGCGGGATGTGCTTTTGGGGATCATACTGATTATGCAATTTTAAACTAGCATCTCAAACTAGCTGTGTGTTTGGTAATCTGATAATGTCATGTTTATAGACACCAACTTCTGAAGACGAGTGGAGGAAAATTGCTGAAGAGTTTGACATGAAGTGGCAATTCCCTCATTGCCTTGGCACAATAGATGGAAAACATATCTTTATTCTGCCCCCAGCCAACAGTGGCAGCATATTCTACAACTACAAGTCCAGGTTTTCCATCCTGTTGATGGCTGTAGTGGATGCAAACTACAAATTTATTTACACGAATGTGGGAGTTCAAGGCAGAGTTTCAGATGTAGGTTTGTTTGCGCAGTCTGATTTGCGAGCTGCCTTAGATGAAAGAAAATTAAACCTTCCTCCGGCTGAGGCTCTACCCAACACCAACATCATCATGCCATATGCTTTTGTGGGAGATGAAGCTTACCCTCTGAGGAATGACCTGCTGAAGCCATACCCACACAGACGACTACAGCCCGAACAACGCATTTTCAATTATAGACTATCACGTGCAAGACGTGTTGTGGAAAATGCTTTCGGAATTCTTGCAAACCGACTCAGGGTGTTCCACACAACCATCTGCCTTGATCTCCTGACAAAGCAGTAACAATCACTTTAGCAGCACTGTGCCTTCACAATTGCTTGTGCAACAAGCAATCAGATGCCTACCTTCCACCTGGCCTCACTGACTGGGTGGACGAGAAACATCAGCTCCACGATAGGGCATGGAGACAAGAGAGTTCCCTGCAGTCTGTGAGATTGGGAGGAGGAAAAAAACCAACAATAGCTGCCAAAGAGCAACGTGACTTAAAGGTTACTTTGTCTCCCCAACTGGCTGTGTACCATGGCAAGACCAGTATGTCTAATGGATAAACTGAAAACACTTCACCATAATTTTTTTTTGTTTTTTTTGTTTTTTGTTGTTGTTGTTGTTAAACATTAAACGTCAAATGTTTTGAACAAGTAAAAAAAAGTTCACATTCAAATAATTCAAATTCTAACCCAGACAAAACTTTGTGACAAATAAAATTAAATACATAAAAAATGAAGCATTCTGTGTTTCTTTACAGAAAAACTTTGTTGTTTTGGTAATAATACTTTTTCTGTATGTTTCTGTTTTTTTCTCAAAGTATGTTTATTGCTTATTCCAGTAGCAAAGAATATTCCAGAATATTGCTTATTCCTCCAAAGGAATTCTTCACCTCCGACTGCAAGCCTGTGTACGGATCTAATTCCATCGTCAAGTTTGCGGACGACACTACGGTGATTGGTCTCATCAGCAACAACGATGAGACTGCCTATAGGGAGGAGATCAAGCACCTGGCCACATGGTGCACTGAAAATAACCAGCTCCTCAACACCACCAAAACGAAGGAGCTCATCGTGGACTTCAGGAAAAAGTCAAGAGGCACACACGACACCATCCACATCAATGGAATGGCTGTCGAGCGTGTCTCCAGTTTCAAGTTCCTGGGGATCCACATCTCGGCGGACATGTCCTGGACAACCAACACCTCCTGCCTGGTCAAGAAGGCTCACCAGCGCCTTTTCTTCCTGAGGACACTGAGGAAGAATCATCTTTCCTTGACTATCCTGGTGAACTTCTATCGCTGTGCAATAGAAAGCATCCTGACCAACTGTGCTACAGTGTGGTATGGGAGCTGTTCTGTTGCAGAGCGCAAGGCACTGCAGCGCGTGGTGAAAACCGCCCAGCGCATCACTGGGACTCCACTACCTGCCATCGAGCACATCCAGAGGAAACGCTGTCTGCATCGAGCTCGCAGCATCCTTAAGGACTCCTCTCACCCAGCCCACAGACTGTTTTCTCTCCTGCCCTCCGGCAGGCGTTTCAGGTGCCTCCGGACCAGGACCAGCAGACTAAAGAACAGTTTTTTCCCCAGAGCTGTCTCTTTATTAAACTCTAACCCTCATTGATCCCACTCCCCTCATATACTGATTGACTCTCCTCTCCCTCCTCACACCTGCCTCCATTTTGTTATTTGCAATACTATAATGTTAATTTGCACTGCTGACTGTTATTATAGTAACAACTGTTTACATATGCATCTTGCACTACTTACCTTGACTGGAATATGCTCAATTTGCACTGCCGACTGTTTATTTACAGTACCAATTGTTTACATATACATTTGCAATACCGTACTTTAACTGTAATATGCAATTACTTTCCACTGCACTTTTACTCGGATAGCTTCTGTCCAAACTTTATTTGCACTACTTTAAATCCATTGTTATACTGCTCATTTTAGCCTAACTTATTACGTATATCTATCTGTAAAATTCTGTTTATAGTAATAGCCATCTGTATATTATGCTCACATCCTGTTTATAGTAACAGCCATCTGTATTATATTCATAGTACATATTCACCTGTATACTCAGTTTATAGTAATAACCATCTGTATATTATGTTCATTGTACATATCTATCTGTAAAAATTCTGTTTATAGTAATAGCCATCTGTATATTATACTCAGTACATATCTAGCTGTAAATTCTGTTCACAATAATAGTTATCTGTATATTATATTCATAGGACAAATCTATCTGTAAAATTATGTTTATAATAGTATTCAACTCTATATTTATTCAGTACATATCCATGTCCTGCACTTATGGAACCACTGTATATCCTGCACTTGCTGCTATTGCACTTCTGGTTAGACCTAAACTGCATTTCGTTGCCTTGTACCTGTACTTGTGTAATGACAATAAAGTTGAATCTAATCTAATCTAATCTAATCTAGTAGAACTATATAATCACACAACATACAAAATATGTAAAGTGCTCACAGCTCTTTTGAACAACCCTTTAGCCAAAATAGTTGTAAAATAACTGTAAAATAACTGTGTAAATAATAATTAAAGCTCTTGAAGCTGATTGCACCCTGTGTCATCTAGCTGATGCATTAAAGTGTAATTCGGCTGGGACAGTAAAGGCCGTGGGGGTGGTGTTGGTGTGGGTGGTGGAATGTATGTTGGATGGGGAGATTAGTAACTTCCAGACATAGGGAAGCCTGAATGAGTATGCATTGGATGCACTGAAATTTCACTTTCTTGTGTATCATAAATCTGCGACATTATAGCTCTTTTTAATCTCAATACTAGGGCGGGATTTTTAATTCGCCCAAGTTCCTCCCCAACCTGTTTTCCAAAGGAATACTCCCCTTTGTCCTCTCTATTAGAAATTCGGTCTGCAACCTTGTTGAGTATTGCAATTTTTTGTAGCTCAATGTTTTCATTTTTTTTTACTCCTGTACTTGGCCCGACACAAAGGAAATCCAGAGGTAGGCGGTCCAGAGGCAGGTGGTCCAGAGGCAGGTTGGTCATTTTCACAAGGTGTGTCACAAGAACTCTGCTCTAAACCAGGTGACAGATCAATTTCATTTTGCACATCACTGTCTTCTACTCCTTGAGCAGCAGTGTTGTCTTCCAGCTGTAAAAGATGCACACAAAAAAATTTGCCAAACAATTACAATGTAAACTAGGAAAATGACAACTGCCTTCCCACTATCTTAATTTCTCCCACTTTGTCCTCCTGTTACCCTCATCTGCATATATATCCCTTGCAACTTCTTTTTCCCTCCCATTTTTTCTCTCTCTCCCTAGTAAATCTACTTACTTCCAAACTACTTTGACTTGGTCTTTGCAAAAGAAAGGGCTTCAGGAACTGCAAGTGTTGTAATATCCATTTCTGCCTTGCTGTTGACTGTTTAAAGCCACTACAACTTGCTTTTTCCTTGATTAGCTTTCCAAACTGTGTCCTGAGCGTGGCCATTCTTGTTTGGACATTGTGTTGAAGGGGGTGGATTTGACTCCACTGCTGCTTCAATGTATATGTAATGAGTGATTATAATCAAAGTATTAATCAATATTTTTCCTTCTAAATATCACATGAGTTGAATTACTTCTCTGGAGATTTTATTTTGTTATTGAAGTTACCAGTGTGATTACTGAAATGTTCTTTTCATGTATTCTTTAATGTCTGTATTTGATATTTGAATGCAGTAACAGTGCTTGCCTACTTATCCCGGCTTCCAGAAATGAAATAGGGACTGGTTTTGTGTTTGAGAAAGGTCTTCAACGTTTTAAAACATATAGGGGTCATTGAAGCCAATAGTTTAAGGGACCATTTCTTTGTTAAATCCTTACTTTCCAGTTAGACTAAAGTGTGGCTCTCCTTGAGAGAAATAATGCATTATCTTGATGTTTTGAGAGGACTCTCCTGTTTATAGTTAGAGCCTAGCCAAATCCAACCTTGGAAAAGCAGTGTGTCAGTGTGTGTGTTAGTCTTCTTGGTTACAGGTTAAGGAACCACTGGCATTATTGGAGATTGACTGAGTTGTTGTTCTGGACATGCTGGCGCCCAGCAATCCAAATCTGAGAACTGGAAGGTCACGGCGTGCCTAACCTCAGGGTCCAAGTGTCAGCTGCATAATCAATGGAGATATGCTTCTATCTATCTGTATATGTGTGGTTTATCTATTTTTTTAGCCAATCAGAAACTGCAACCTGAAGCAAGGATGTAGCTTAGACCTTGGTGAAGGGTATAACTGCTGTGATCTTTGTAACTGTAAGCGGGGCGGCCTACGAACTCCTGTGTGAGTCTTGAAGCTGACTTCTGCTGATGAAACTGCAAACTATCTTCAGTAAAACTTTTCTTCAATTTATTATAATTCTGACTCCGGGTCTTCTTTCAAACATCTGGTCCTTGGGTCCAAAACTGTTAACCCCTAACACTGTACTGTATAAACAATACCAGAAAACAAACAGCAACCTTAAATTATTCTGTCTTTAGGCTGTCTCTATTTATTTAGGGTGACCAGATATATATATTTTTTAATCCTTAGAAGGGCCGTGTTTAATAAACGGTTTATAGTATGTAGTACAGTTAAATATAGCTGCTCTCTCTCTCTCTCTCTCTCTCTCTCTCTCTCTCTCTCTCATAACTGCATATAAAATATTGATTCAAGCCGTGACTGTTTTGCTACAAATGCAGGCTCGTATTCAGCTCCGGGAAACAGGGACGTCTGGTCACCCTTTTTGTGTGTGTGTGTGTGTGTGTGTGTGTGTGTGTGTGTGTGTGTGTGTGAATGTGTTAAAAAGCCTAGTTACACACTATAGCTAGCTATAGCTAACAATAGGTAGCTACCTAATACGTATTACATCTCACCTGTTAACTGTAGCTCTTGGGCGATCTGCTGTAAAATATCATCTCGGACGACCCTGTCATGGTACACACTGCATGAAACATCATACAGCGCTCGCTGTTCCTGGCAGAGTTCAGGGAGTTTATCTTCTTTTTCAATAGTCCAAATTCGCCGTGGCGCAGCCATCTTCGTCTTTCTTCTCCTGTGGTTTTCCTCAGCTCCTGATTGGTCAAATTCAGATAGATCGACAAATCGTCTCATTCAACCGCACACACCTCACGAATTCAAGCCGACAGCTCCCAAACTTTTTCGACATGCATAAAAATAATCGGGAGGTCGAGAGGTGCTCATAAGGTACTTGGCTCGGCTCGTAATTCCTCGCACACGATACCGATAACCGATTTCCTCGCGATTTCTCCCGATTGAAAAAATCATCTGTGAGCTCGTAAAACAGCAAAAAAAATCGCACCGTGTATGCCCGCCTTTAGATTGGAAGGAGAATTATTGTAAGAAGAAATTGTACAGGGCCGAGGCCGGCAGAGAAGGCACTTAAAAGTGAAGGACTCATTCTTCTTTTCAACTACTTCAAAAAAATCGCTAACTAAGGCCATGGGAGTTGTGGCAAGTTAGAGTCAGTAGTTTCTTCAATCATTTATTAAGACATTGGCACTCAAAATGTTATGCTGTTGCACTGATGTGATGTCACGTTGAACCTTATGTTCGCGCTAAGTAGATACTGCCAATAATATCGTGTATCGCCGATCGAACAGGCTGACGATAGGACGATATGAAAATTAAGCATATCGCCCAACACTAATTTATACTGCATATCAGGGGTGCCCAATCACGTTTCTGAAGATCAACCTTCCTGCAAAGTTCAGCTCCAGCCCTATCAAACACAGCTGAACCAACTCATTAAAAGGGACAATGTGTAACTTTTTAGGAATTTTATTATCTGAAATGAATATTTGTATTCATAAATATGTCCTCAATGGTGTACAAATACCTCTGCTAATTATCTGACTTATCCTCGTAAACGAATAATTTATTATCTTTATATACATGGGATGGGTAGGTCCACGAAGGCTTCCATGTAGTTCCGCCATCTTGAAAAACTATAATAGCAGAGAGGGACAAAAAGTACTAGGCCAGCGCGTTTCCACAACGCGTTTTCGTTCAGAGCCAGCGTCACATGACTGAAACCAGCAGAAGCGGAGGAGCAGAGCAGTGAGAGGCGCTTGTCACTGCCCTGGCAAGTTTAAAAGGCTGCACTGTACGGTTATTTATAATGGAGGACCATACAAATGCTGAGTCACAGGATAAGGAGTCCTCGTCGTCGAAAAAGTCCAAAATAGACCGTAAAAGGAAACGTGACCGGAGATTACAAAAAACAAGGGTTAATGTCGGGATAGCTAATGCAGGAGAAAGCTTTCAAAAGAGACGCTGAAGTTGCCTGCTTTCTTCTCGACAGGCAAGTCAATGTTACGTTCTTAATTACAAGCTTTTTTTCATTGCTTGGTTGTGTACTTTATTATAATACAGGGCCGCGGGAAGTGGGGTGCAGCACTCCCTGTTTTCACAGAATTGTAAATGCAACGCATACTGTATGTTTGTTCATTAACATTTATTCATTTTTAGCATTTAGTCATTTATTTGTAATTAACACTTTAAGTGGGCTATTTAAAAAGTGTGAATTTATATGTTAGATTATGTTTTTAAAACATACGCGCAGAGTGTTACGTAATATTGTGTGTGCGTCGAAAGAATTTGTCCGCAGCTGCAAAAAAACAACAACAAAAAAAACAGAGCTATGAGCGCAAGTCCACTGCCAGCGTTGTGTAACTGTACGTTCACACCACCGCCGACTTGAGCTGCAAAGAAGCTCTGGCTGCCCTGTCAAGGACGCTTGTCAAAAAGTACAGGGAAGCTTGTTGACGCTTGTTGACGCTTGAAAACACTAGGCAGTTTTTTTGTGTTCATTTCTATTTCCTGTCGCTGTGCAGCCTCTTTTATTGTAGGCTATATGACACTGTAAACAGCCCAATAACCCTTTTCTTTAAACTAAAGGATTAATTTATGTCCCGTTGACCGGTCCAATGCATTACGAATAAAAGCAGAATCAATAAAGTAAAAAAATGTGATGTGAAGTCCGGTTTGAGTGTGTGCACTGTTTGAACAAGTGTTCTCACTGATAGGCTACGCTTGTGTGATTCGCGGAGTTTTGACGAGTTTTATAGTCTTGATATTGTTTCTTATTCAAAAGTGGTGACGCCCCCCACCCCCACCCCACAAAAAAAAAAAACTCAGCACCCCCAACCTAAAACCTCTTCCCGCGCCCCTGATATAATATACAAAACTATAACGAATAAAGAAGGCATCACTACTAATTACCATAGTTCATGTTTTTCACAGTCAATAATTCATACTGTAACATTCGTTTATTCGTTGTGTCAAGTTGCAGTTTGTTTGAAATGACAAACCTGTTCACCCGAAGGAAACCTCGAAGTGCTATTAGAACATCCTGTCATAGCTTTTTGGTACATAACGGCTACCGTAGATGCAACACGCATTTGAAAAAGTGAGACGCTGAAGAGCACAATTTTTGGGGGAAGGATGCAGCCGAGACACAGCCGAGACACAGCGAGGAAGGGACTGGAGGTAGCGAGACTGGATTCATCCTGAGTCTCTGAAGATGGATGTTTGGAAATGACACAGCAGTGAGAGCCCTGTTTGTATCAGCGCACAGAGAGTTCATCTGTTGAGGTTGTCGTCTGAGCCCACACTCTGCCTTAATGATCTGAGGTTTCGGCATGCTGTGCTGAGTTTCGAATATCACATGTGAATGGAGTGTGTTTGTAGTGTAAAGTTTCGAATATCACATGTGAATGGAGTGTGTTTGTAGTGTAAACACGAGTGTGGGATGTTGCAGAGTATACGGGCAACCAGTTTAAAATCCCTCGACGAAGCTGTGTTCTTTTGGGCGAGCCCTGCCCTGGGTGATGAAGAGGGGCGAAGAAGTGAAGAACCTGCTAAAGCTGTGAGTCATATGTATCCTCCACTCTCTGTCTGAGTCCAGTGAAGAACCTGCTAAAGCTGTGAGTCATATGTATCCTCCACTCTCTGCCTGAGTCCAGTGAAGAGCCTGCTAAGGCTTGAAGAGCCTGCTGAAGCTGTGAGTTATACGTATCCTCCATTATCTGTCTGAGGCTAGTGAAGAGCCTGCTGAAGCTGTGAGTTATACGTACCCTCCATTCTCTGTCTGAGGCTAGTGAAGAGCCTGCTAAAGCTGTGAGTTATACGTAACCTCCATTCTCTGTCTGAGTCCAGTGAAGAACCTGCTAAAGCTGTGAGTCATATGTATCCTCCACTCTCTGCCTGAGTCCAGTGAAGAGCCTGCTAAGGCTTGAAGAGCCTGCTGAAGCTGTGAGTTATACGTATCCTCCATTCTCTGTCTGAGGCTAGTGAAGAGCCTGCTAAAGCTGTGAGTTATACGTACCCTCCATTCTCTGTCTGAGGCTAGTGAAGAGCCTGCTAAAGCTGTGAGTTATGCGTACCTTCCATTCTCTGTCTGAGTCCAGTGAAGAGCCTGCTGAAGCTGTGAGTTATACGTACCCTCCATTATCTGTCTGAGGCTAGTGAAGAGCCTGCTAAAGCTGTGAGTCATATGTATCCTCCACTCTCTGCCTGAGTCCAGTGAAGAGCCTGCTAAGGCTTGAAGAGCCTGCTGAAGCTGTGAGTTATACGTATCCTCCATTATCTGTCTGAGGCTAGTGAAGAGCCTGCTGAAGCTGTGAATTATACGTACCCTCCATTCTCTGTCTGAGGCTAGTGAAGTGCCTGCTAAAGCTGTGAGTTATACATAACCTCCATACTCTGTCTGAGTCCAGTGAAGAGCCTGCTAAAGCTGTGAGTTATACGTAACCTCCATTATCTGTCTGAGGCTAGTGAAGAGCATGCTAAAGCTGTGAGTTATATGTAACCTCCATTCTCTGTCTGAGTCCAGTGAAGAACCTGCTAAAGCTGTGAGTTACATGTATCCTCCACTCTCTGTCTGAGTCCAGTGAAGAACCTGCTAAAGCTGTGAGTTATACGTAACCTCCATTCTCTGTCTGAGTCCAGTGAAGAACCTGCTAAAGCTGTGAGTTACATGTATCCTCCACTCTCTGTCTGAGTCCAGTGAAGAACCTGCTAAAGCTGTGAGTCATATGTATCCTCCACTCTCTGCCTGAGTCCAGTGAAGAGCCTGCTAAGGCTTGAAGAGCCTGCTGAAGCTGTGAGTTATGCGTACCCTCCATTCTCTGTCTGAGTCCAGTGAAGAGCCTGCTAAAGCTGTGAGTGATACGTACCCTCCATTCTCTGTCTGAGTCCAGTGAAGAGCCTGCTAAAGCTGTGAAGTATATGTACCTCCATTCCCTGCCTGAGTCCAGCGAGAGCCTGTTAAAGCTTGCACCGTTTTTAAAGACATTCATTTTAAACTAATAAATAAACGTGTTGATCTTAGAATTCTTGTTGTCCGCCTCTTCTTGGGTACGGGGTAGCTCCTCAAGGTGGTGTGGTAGCTCGGGTGTGACACTTGCTTCTTGGGAGAGATTCCCTGAGAACTCCTCGGGAAGATCTCCTGGCCGTGATTAAAGCATTTAAAGGACATTTGCAGGTCTGTTTGTCGATTATTCCTGCGCAGGAAGCTAGTTTAGGAAGGAAGCTAGTTTAGGGGAACAAGTTAGTTAGGTGACTGTTATTGAATGGGAAAGTCGATTTGTAGACGAGACCCAGGAGATGTCGATTTGTAGACGAGACCCAGATAGACTAAACGTCGACAGTAGACGTTCGGGGACGTTGATTTGTAGACGAGACCCAGATAGTTAGGTTTAGGGAAAAATCTACCACAGTGTGCACAGGATCTGCTTGTTTATACAGTATATTTGGCTACTGCCAATATATATAGACCAGTCATCACTTGAAATTAACAGATACAATCCTGAAATCCAGAAAGAAAATTGTACTTTATCAGGATGCCTGCTGAAGGAGACACAGAGGACTGAGACAACACGCATTCACAAACACACAATACACACACACGCCCTATATACATCTGCGTTTTATAGGCTATTTAAGTTTTTTTTTTTTTTTTATGTATAATTTTTATTTGGTTTTACTTTGTTTGTTTTAAACATTCAATTTGTATTGCATATTTTGAAATGAAATAAAAGCACAATTTGAATTATTTGTTTTAATGTTGGGAAACATGGCTATAGGCCCTACACTCTAGCTGGTGTGTGGTGGGCGTTCTGGCGCAATATGGCTGCTGTCGCATTATCCAAGTGGATACTGCACATTGGTGGTGGTTGAGGAGATTCCCCCCTTCTATGTAAAGCGCTTTGAGTGCCGAGAAAAGCGCTATATAAATGTAATGAATTATTATTATTATCATTACTCTTAAAAAAAGGGTTCCTCGAGGTTCTATATAGAACCCTGGGGTTCCGTACTTGGCCAATATAACCTTTTACCAAAAAAATGGTTCTATGTAGAACCCTTGCATAGCAAATAACCTTTTTTAATTAAAATGGTTCTATAATTCATGTTTTATGACTGAAGTGTAAACTAAAGATTACACAATACTTATAGGCCTACACAACACATTCACAAAGCTTTTTGAGTCAAAAACAAGAGTCAACAAATATTGAAATCTAGTCAATGTACTGTATGTGCAACTGTCTCTCTACATTGTTATAGATTAAAGATACTTGTATGGTGATCATTTAACTCAATCAGTTATCATTCTCGTCCTTCTCTCTCTCTCTCTCTCACTTTTGTTATCACCTTTTTCTCTCTATCTCCAGCTCTCACTCTTTGAATGGTTGCCTTGTTTGAGGAGGAGAACTTTGCTGTCCATTGATGTGTAGGCCCTACTCCACTGCCACCTTTGATCACCAGGGAGTCAGTCAAGAGAGAGTGAGTACACTGGTCCACTTGCACTGGTACACTGGTCCATGGCACTTACTACTCAGCTTTGTAGGGGTTTTGGGGAATGGAACAGTAGGTATGCATATTTACAGGGACCGCAAGGATGGTGTACTGGTGGGTGGTGTCCGACCGATTGTGGTGGGCCGGTCTGAGCAAAAATGCCTGGGCCATTTTTTTTGTCCCAGTCCAGCCCTGCCAATGAGCACACGGTCTGGGCTACCCTTGTGCATGTCCATGAGTGCCCTGGCCTGATAGACCTGTAGCAGCGCCATGGCATGCAAGAGGAGGCTTGCCCACAGGCCTTGTAAGCTCTGCCCATCAGAATGGGCGAGAACTCACAGGCTTTAGGAGGGAGACGAGGGGCCCCGTCCAAAAAGCAGCGGCCACCGGACACAGGTGCACCTGTGTCGTGCCACACCGCTCCATTGGAGGGACAGCCTCGCAACCCTTCACCACTCCTCCGTCAAGGGTAGTGAGGGGGGAAAAGCTTATTCGGGCAGTTTCTGGCAGAGAAACGTGCCATCTATGACCTGGTAAGTTCTCCATGCACTTCGGGAAGGAAAGGCACTGGGGCGGTGAGCTGAGAACCAGCGCGGCCTGTCCCGAGATACCAATCATCCAACCGAGACTGTTCAGGACACGGTGGAGGATTCCACTCGAGCCCGACAGCCTCAGTGGCCCAATTCAGCATAGCTGATGTTTCTGGATCTGTTGCACCGTTACACTCCCAGAAGTGGGATAATGCAGCCAGGTCATCATTTCCAGAGGTCAGCTCACCCTCCGATGCTGCAATCGGCATCCTGTCCTCTGAAGAGGCCCCGAATGAAACGACTGGTCGGTCCATTACAGAGGGACCAGCACGCTCAACGGGGGGCTCCACCGGCTGCGATGTGATAGAGGAGTGAGGGGCCCACAGGGATTGGTTACCAGGCGGGGAAGCCTCACTATGATCCTCTGATCACCCATCCCACACGGCGCCGTGGCGGGGCATGGTAATGGGGACTCCACCTTCACGCATGAAGGCGAGTCTCGATCTCAACACCGCGATAGTCATATCCTCGCAATGAGATCACAAACTATCCACAAAAGCTGCTTCAACGTGCTGCATATATACACATACATTATATATATACACTCACCTAAAGGATTATTAGGAACACCATACTAATACTGTGTTTGACCCCCTTTCGCCTTCAGAACTGCCTTAATTCTACGTGCCATTGATTCAACAAGGTGCTGAAAGCATTCTTTAGAAATGTTGGCCCATATTGATAGGATAGCATCTTGCAGTTGATGGAGATTTGTGGGATGCACATCCAGGGCACGAAGCTCCCGTTCCACCACATCCCAAAGATGCTCTATTGGGTTGAGATCTGGTGACTGTGGGGGCCATTTTAGTACAGTGAACTCATTGTCATGTTCAAGAAACCAATTTGAAATGATTCGAGCTTTGTGACATGGTGCATTATCCTGCTGGAAGTAGCCATCAGAGGATGGGTACATGGTGGTCATAAAGGGATGGACATGGTCAGAAACAATGCTCAGGTAGGCCGTGGCATTTAAACGATGCCCAATTGGCACTAAGGGGCCTAAAGTGTGCCAAGAAAACATCCCCCACACCATTACACCACCACCACCAGTCTGCACAGTGGTAACAAGGCATGATGGATCCATGTTCTCATTCTGTTTACGCCAAATTCTGACTCTACCATCTGAATGTCTCAACAGAAATCGAGACTCATCAGACCAGGCAACATTTTTCCAGTCTTCAACTGTCCAATTTTGGTGAGCTCGTGCAAATTGTAGCCTCTTTTTCCTATTTGTAGTGGAGATGAGTGGTACCCGGTGGGGTCTTCTGCTGTTGTAGCCCATCTGCCTCAAGGTTGTGCGTGTTGTGGCTTCACAAATGCTTTGCTGCATACCTCGGTTGTAACGAGTGGTTATTTCAGTCAAAGTTGCTCTTCTATCAGCTTGAATCAGTCGGCCCATTCTCCTCTGACCTCTAGCATCAACAAGGCATTTTCGCCCACAGGACTGCCGCATACTGGATGTTTTTCCCTTTTCACACCATTCTTTGTAAACCCTAGAAATGGTTGTGTGTGAAAATCCCAGTAAGTGAGCAGATTGTGAAATACTCAGACCGGCCCGTCTGGCACCAACAACCACGCCACGCTCAAAATTGCTTAAATCACCTTTCTTTCCCATTCTGACATTCAGTTTGGAGTTCAGGAGATTGTCTTGACCAGGACCACACCCCTAAATGCATTGAAGCAACTGCCATGTGATTGGTTGATTAGATAATTGCATTAATGAGAATTTGAGCAGGTGTTCCTAATAATCCTTTAGGTGGGTGTATATAGCCATGTGGGAGAAGAAGTCAGGTTATGGTGTGGAAAGGGAAGCATGGTGCTTCTCTCTTAGTTCAACCAATCTGTTTAGAGTCCAGGTTGAGAAACTATTGTTTTAGGCTCAACCAAGTATGTGTTTTTCTTTGTCTGATTTATGTCAACTGTGGTTATTTCCTGTGTAAGCTGTATTTAGTTTGTTGGGTTTTACGGATGTTGTTCGTTTTGAAACCAGCGTGCTAATGCTAGTATGTATGTTTTGTTTGTAGAAGGACTCTTTGAGTATCATCTATTTTCCTTTTGTCAATGAGGCTCAAGAAATTCTACACTGGAACATGAGTTCCTAATGGACAGGGGCTTCAAAGCCTGACTGCGTTCGTTTGGGATTTGGAGTCATTGTGGATTGTTACTAATTGCTGCTTCACCTCGGGCACGGGACTATTATTCTATTCCTCTCCATCACTGCGAAGGGAACAATTGATTCTATGATATAAAACATCGGATGAACTCTATGGATCACAGGACAATGAAGAACTAATGTTATCAGTTCTTATTACTATTGCTACCCATCAATGACAGTATTGCATTTGTGTGAATCTTTGGGGTTTATGTTATTGTATATTGAGTGTTTGCGGGGTGGTGTCCATGTAAATATACTCGGATGGGTCGTCTGATATAAACTGAAAGCATTTATATTGGTGTGTTGAGGTTTATCTTTGAACTGTTTACACTCTTTATATTCTTAAAACAAGTTTGGTCTGTGAGTCCCTCCCTCAAAATGATCTTGTAGCATGTCTCACTAGGAGTGGATAGGAAGACGGTTACAACGTACATCTGATTCTGAATGCACCTACAGGGATGGTATTACCTCATAATCCATTACATTCAAATCATTCAAGCTTCATTCTTTTTCAATACATTCCTGTAGCTTAGATTTCCAGGGAATGGATAACTTAAATTAAACTTAAATACAATGTAAGTTGCTTTGGATAAAAGTGTCTTCCAAATGCATGCATGTAAATGTAATGTAAAAAAAAAAAAAAAAAAAAAAAAAATATATATATATATATATATATATATATATATATAGGTTTACCTAATTCTGCATTCGACAAAATGGACAACTAATGCTGAAGAAGAGTCTGTTAGCTGTTGTAACTAGATGATGATTCTGCCCTTCATTGTCAGCATCAATGTTTTTGCTTAGAGAACAGACTCTCCTGAAACAGACAAAGTCACAGCAGCCTTTTACTGTTATAGTTTACAGAAAAAAACTAAAATACAAACCCAGAACTTATTACTAACAAAAATGACATGTGGGGTGAAGATGAGGTATATGATGTTGTATGGTGTTTATAGTTTTTAATCAATTAAACAACATTAAAAATATTAGTTAGCAAAACTTTGCTATATTGATAACGGTATATTGCTAACCCTTTCCTCCTCCTCCTCCTCCTCCTCCTCCAACCCCGTTCTGTGTATTAGTGGAGAGCGTCAGCAGTGATGTACAGTCCGGAGGGAATGGCTGCTGCAAATTCAAAATAAAGAACAGAAACTGATGGATGATTGTTTAAAAGCACTTTAACTCTGCTGCCTGGTAAACCACTGTTTTCTCCCCTTCCGTTGGTTTCATCGGCAGTCATATTATATTGCCTGCTAAACTAACGCATTGTAATAAGGGATCCACTGGAGGCAAGTTGAGAAATGAGAACCCAAATGCAGTTTATTGTAACTAAAATAAAACATGAAACAAAAACATGACGTGGCATGAAAACAAAAACCCTGGCATGAACATGAAACTTACACTCTAGCAGATTTACAGGAAACAATACTTGACAAACACACATGGCAAACATGAGGGCTTAAATACACAGACTAATGACTAGACAAGGGACACCTGTGAACAATGATCAAACAATCAGACAATAAACTCATGACAAGACACATGGCAGGATCACATGACTACAAGGGATCACATGACAGACAAGGAAGCAAACATGACAAGAACAAAACCAGACCAAAACCGTGACAGAATCCCCCCCTCTAAGGGCGTCTCCCGACGCCCAGCAAAACATAAAAGTCCAGGTGGGTGGTGGAGCGGAGGCGGTCTTGGGGGAGGGATGGTGGGCCAGGCCCGTGCAGGGGGACAGGACATGGGACGGGGCATGGCGTGGACGGGCCTGGGTCGTGGCATGGCGTGGGCGGACCTGGGCCGTGGCAAGGCGTGGGCGGACCTGGGCCGTGGCATGGCGTGGGCGGACCTGGGCCGTGGCATGGCGTGGGCGGACCTGGGCCGTGGCATGGCGTGGGCGGACCTGGGCCGTGGCATGGCGTGGGCGGACCTGGGCCGTGGCATGGCGTGGGCGGACCTGGGCCGTGGCATGGCGTGGGCGGATCCGGCAGTGCAGGAAGCCAGGGCGGATCCGGCAGTGCAGGAAGCCAGGGCGGATCCGGCAGTGCAGGAGGCCAAGGTGGACCAGACAGTTCAGGTGGCCAGGGTGGACCAGACAGTTCAGGTGGCCAGGGTGGACCAGACAGTTCAGGTGGCCATGGCGGCACGGCCTCCATGGTCCTATCAAGGACCCTACTGCCCCCCCCCCCCCAAAATTTTCTTGGGGACAGCTATGGGGTTATGGGCTGGAACAGATAACGACTCCAGAACAGAAATGACGTGAAAAGTCTCAGCAGTCGTGACGTGAACAGGCTCTGGCTCGGCAGACGTGACGTGAACAGGCTCTGGCTCGGCAGACGTGACGTGAACAGGCTCTGGCTCGGCAGACGTGACGTGAACAGGCTCTGGCTCGGCAGACGTGACGTGAACAGGCTCTGGCTCGGCAGACGTGACGTGAACAGGCTCTGGCTCGGCAGACGTGACGTGAAGCTCAGTCTCTGGATCGGCAGACGTGACGTGAAGCTCAGTCTCTGGATCGGCAGACGTGACGTGAAGCTCAGTCTCTGGATCGGCAGACGTGACGTGAAGCTCAGTCTCTGGATCGGCAGACGTGACGTGAAGCTCAGTTTCTGGATCGGCAGACGTGACGTGAAGCTCAGTCTCTGGATCGGCAGGCATGACGTGAACTAAAAAAATGTGTGCACCGACCACACACACCATATGGCTGTGGCCATAATAGTTAGTGTAGCCATAACTGAGGGCTCAGGTTCAGGCATGGCGGCGGCCATCTTGTCAGGAGACACAGGCTCGGCGGCGGCCATCTTGTCAGGAGACACAGGCTCGGCGGCGGCCATCTTGTCAGGAGACACAGGCTCGGTGGCGGCCATCTTGTCAGGAGACACCGGCTCGGCGGCGGCCATCTTGTCAGGAGACACAGGCTCGGCGGCCGACGTGGCGTGAACAGACTCGGACTTGGCAGGCGTGACGTGAAGAGACCCAGACATGGCAGACATGACGTGAAGAAATTCAGGCTTGACAGACATGACGTGAAGAGATTCAGGCTTGGCAGACATGACGTGAAGAGATTCAGGCTTGGCAGACATGACGTGAAGAGATTCAGGCTTGGCAGACATGACATGAAGAGATTCAGGCTTGGCAGACATGACGTGAAGAGATTCAGGCTTGGCAGACATGACATGAAGAAATTCAGGCTTGGCAGGCTTGGCAGACATGACATGAAGAAATTCAGGCTTGGCAGGCTTGGCAGACATGACTTGAAGTGGCTCAGGCTTGGCAGGCATGACGTGAAGTGGCTCAGGCTTGGCAGACATGACGTGAAGTGGCTCAGGCTTGGCAGACATGACGTGAAGTGGCTCAGGCTTGGCAGATACTGTGGGTTTGTGGGGCTTCTCCTCAAAACCCACAGTAAATGAGGAACCACTCAATAATAGGGCATAGTCAATATATTGGGCCAAGGACCAGTGGATTTTTCCCCCAGGAAGCTGGGAGCGAATGGGCTCATTCAAATTCACTCTAAATATGTCCTTGAGGGCCACATCATTAAAATCCAACTGGTGAGAGAGTTCACAAAATTCAGCCACATACGTTTCAATGGGAACATTTCCCTGGCGTAGGTTCAGGAGGGCAACCGCTGGGTTCATTGTTGTAGGTCAAGTATTCTGTAATAAGGGATCCACTGGAGGCAAGTTGAGAAATGAGAACCCAAATGCAGTTTAGTGTAACTAAAATAAAACATGAAACAAAAACATGACGTGGCATGAAAACAAAAACCCTGGCATGAACATGAAACTTACACTCTAGCAGATTTACAGGAAACAATACTTGACAAACACACATGGCAAACATAAGGGCTTAAATACACAGACTAATGACTAGACAAGGGACACCTGTGAACAATGATCAAACAATCAGACAATAAACTCATGACAAGACACATGGCAGGATCACATGACTACAAGGGATCACATGACAGACAAGGAAGCAAACATGACAAGAACAAAACCAGACCAAAACCGTGACACGCATACTTCAGCTAATTTAGTTGATGTCATCTTACTCACCTGTAGATGTTATCACCGTTACGAAGGCATCACAAAAAAAGACTCCAAAATACACCTCCGACATTGCAGACGACATGATTCAGACCACAAACTTGAAAATAAAACAAAAGATGAAATTAACAGTGGTGTTGGATAAAGGGTTAGTTACTCAAAAATTTTAATTCTGTCACCATTTACTCACCCTCAACTTGTTCATAACCTCTATTAATTTATTTATCGTGCTGTATACAAAAGAAGATATTTTCAAACAGTTTCTGATTATAGAAGTCCATGGGGACCCAGCAACTATTTCATTACCAACATTCTTCAAAATATCTTATTTTATGTTCCGAAGAAAAACTTCATGCGGTTTTAGATAATAATTTTATTTTATTATTTTTTAAATAAAAAAAATAAAAAAATAAAATAAAATAAATGGATTATATCCAAGACTTCAGTCATAAATTAGTATTAATATTGATAGCATCACTGGTAGCTTCGTTGCTAACTCACTGTCCATCTGTTAAAATGGCGAATATATCAGATGTAAGTAGTCTACCTTTTGGTGCAGGTGAGGACACATTTGAGCTGCACGCACTGCAGTCTGAGCTGGAATCTGTTGAGAAACAGATCCACAACCTTTTATTGAGACAGGCCGAGCTGAGAGACCGGTGTTTGGCTCTTGAAACATCACGCGCCGATGCACACAAATCAGTGTTTAACGTTACTAACCCGCTGACTCCGACCGCGTCTACTCCGTGCGTTCCTCAGCATCGGTCGCAATCAGCCATGGTCTCGTTCACTCTGGCTCCAACACGCCACCACGAAGCCTGGGTGGTTCCGCAGCGGAAGACGCGAGTCAGGTTTAGACCAAGACTTTCTCCGACCCTCCCGGTTTTCGAGTTATCCACACAAAACCGCTTCTCCCCTCTACGCGAAACAGAACGCGATGCTGTGATCATCGGCGATTCCATCGTTCGGCACGTACACGCTACGTTAGGTAAAAGTAAGGTGCACAGTCACTGCTTTCCTGGTGCTCGTGTTTCTGAAATCGCTGCTCGCGTTCCCGAGATCCTGAACGGTGACGAGCGCGTCGGAACTGTGGTCCTGCACGCGGGAGTGAACGACATCAGGCTGCGCCAGACGGAGATTCTGAAGAAAGACTTCAGGAATCTAATCGATACGGTACGCAGCACATCGCCTGAAACAACGATCATTGTGTCAGGACCGCTTCCCACGTACCGATTAGGGCATGAAAAGTTCAGCAGATTATTTGCGCTAAATGAATGATTAATGTCATGGTGCAATGAGCAGAAACTGCTCTTTGTAAATAATTGGAATCTGTTTTGGGAGCGTCCTAGGCTTTTCCGTGCTGATGGCTTACACCCAAGCAGATTCGGAGCGGATCTTCTGTCGGATAACATCTCCAAAATGTTAAATACCCTTTGACTAGTAACCAAAAGTCCAAATCATAGTCTCTGCTGCACCAATTTAACTGATATAAATACTAATGTAGAACATTGCATAGAAACCGTGTCTATTCCTCGTTTAGTGAGATCAAATAATAAATCTACTGCAGGATCTAGGAAAAATCTAATTGTTATTAAAACAGAAAATGTTGCTATTAGTAAACAAAAACTATTTCTAAAGCTAGGTCTTCTAAACATTAGATCACTCACACCTAAGGCAGTTATTGTAAATGAAATAGTCACAGATAATAGCTTCGATGTACTTTGCCTTACTGAAACCTGGCTTAAACCTAATGATTATTTCAGTATTAATGAGTCTACTCCTCCTGGATACTGTTATAAGCATGAGCCCCGTCTGATTGGTCGTGGCGGCGGTGTTGCAACCATTTATAGAGATATTCTCAATGTTACTCAGAAAACGGGTTATAAGTTTATTTCATTTGAAGTACTTGTACTAAATGTTACGCTCTTAGATGTTAGAAAAACATCCCTATTATCTCTAGCCTTGGCTACCGTATATAGACCGCCAGGGCCTTGCGCTGATTTCCTAAAAGAGTTTGCAGATTTTCTCTCAGATCTATTAGTCAATGTCGATAAAGCATTAATTGTTGGAGATTTTAACATACACGTAGATAATCCAAATGATGCATTAGGAGCTGCGTTTACAGATTTATTAAATTCATTTGGGGTCAAGCAAAACGTCACCGGACCAACACATCGTCTTAATCATACACTCGATTTAATTATATCACATGGAACCGATCCAACCGATATAGATATCATTCCACAAAGTGATGAAGTCACTGATCACTACATGGTAACTTGCATATTACGTACTGCTGTAATATGTCATGCGGTGTCGCGTTATCAACCAGGCAGAACAATCCTCCCATCCACCATAGATAATTTCTCAAATTGCTTATCTAATCTGTCTCTGCTGCTGCCTGAACCCAAACAAACAGATGAACTAGAAGAACTAACTAGCACTATGAGCACCATTCTCTCTAGAACATTGGATGTGGTTGCACCTATTAAATTAAAAAAGGTCAGAGAGAAAAATAAAGCACCATGGTACAATAATACTACGCATGTTTTAAAGAGAGAAACCCGTATTTTAGAGCGTAAATGGAAACAAATTAATTTAGAGGTCTTTAGAATCGCGTGGAAAGACAGTATGTCACGTTATAAAAAGGCCCTAAAAGCGGCCAGGGCTGAGCACCTCCGCAAACTAATAGAAAACAACCAAAACAATCCAAGGTTTTTATTTAACACCGTGGCTAGACTAACAAATAAACAGACGTCACCCGAACAAAATATCCCGTTACAGTTCAGTAGTAATGATTTCATGAACTTCTTCACTGAGAAAATAGCATCAGAACCACAATTGTAAACGTTCAATCTTCAATTGCGCCTTATAATTCAGCTTCAATTATCACCCCGCAAGAACAATTACAGTGCTTTACAACTATAGAACAAAAAGAGTTAAATAAACTTATCACTTCATCTAAAACAACAACATGTTTATTAGATCCTATACCAACTAAACTACTGAAAGAAGTGTTACCTGTAGTGGAAGAGCCTCTCCTCAATATTATTAACTCGTCTTTATCTTTAGGTCATGTTCCAAGAACATTTAAACTGGCAGTTATAAAACCTCTCATTAAGAAACCACAATTAGATCATAGGATGTCCTGTTACTTTATCCTCTACAGTAAAAGACCTGGGTGTTATACTCGATTGCAACCTGTCTTTTGAAAATCATATTTCATATGTTACAAAAACAGCCTTTTTCCACCTTAGAAACATTGCTAAGCTACGTAATATGCTATCAGTTTCTGATGCAGAAAAGTTAGTTCATGCATTCATGACCTCGAGACTGGATTACTGTAATGCTTTATTAGCTGGTTGTCCTGCATCCTCAATAAACAAGCTACAGTTAGTCCAAAATGCCGCCGCTAGAGTTCTTACGAGATCAAGAAAATATGATCATATAACACCGATTTAATCATCACTACATTGGTTACCTATAAAGCTCCGTATTAATTATAAGATATTGCTACTGACTTATAAAGCCCTAAACGGCTTAGCTCCAGTCTATTTAACGGATCTTCTATCACCCTATAATCCATCGCGCTCTTTAAGATCACTAAATTCAAGGCTTTTGGTCATACCTAGGATATCCAGAACCACCAAAGGAGGGAGAGCATTTTCACATTTGGCTCCAAAACTCTGGAATAGTCTTCCTGATACTGTTCGTTGCTCAGACTCGCTCTCCCAGTTTAAAACTAGATTAAAGTCGCATCTCTTCAGCCAGGCATTCATATAATCCTACAGTTCAAACTACAATCCGGCCTCTAGCTCATAAATGCCAGAGGAGAACTGGCCCCCGACTGAGCCTGGGTTCTCCCAAGGTTTTTTTTCTCCATTAGGTCACCTGATGGAGTTTTAGGACACCATTAGGTCACTTGATGGAGTTTTTCGGTTCCTTGCCACTGTTGCCTTTGGCTTGCTCAGTTGGGGATATTTGGGGGATATTTAATTTAATTTTATCAATCAATAAATTCCTCTTGAAACAAACTTTGTTGTATTATTTTAATTTAATACTGTGAAGCTGCTTTGATACAATCTGTATTGTGAAAAGCGCTATACAAATAAACTTGACTTGACTTGACTTGACTTAGAACACCTTGTGGGCGAGTAAATGATGACATAATTTTCTGTTTAAGGTGTACTATCCCTTTAACTTAGTTTTACTCCATATTTATGTTGTACATCTGCCAAACTAGCTAAATTGTGAAAGAGGGGACAGAACATACCAAAGTTATTATGCTTCTCTGTTTAATAAGTTTACTTCGGCTAATTTAGGTGAAGTTAACCTAACGTTACCAGTTAATGTTATCACCAGTATGACGGCAATGAAAAGGCTCCAACACACACCTCCATCGTTGCAGATTGCAGATGACATTATCCAGATCACAAACCTGAAAATAAATCAAAGCATATATGTGAAAATATTGTTTAAAAACCGCACTTAAACAAGGGTTTCGTCTATCACACTTTACCCCAGTATTTCATGTTAGTTCGCTGCGGTTACCGTCGACTCCGCCCGCCTGATGAGCTAACTTGCATTAAAGAGGCAGAGGAACACACAAACATTTTTTTTTATCGTTTTAACTAAAGAATATCTCGGCTAATATAGGTGAACTTAACTTACTCACCAGTTAATACTATCACCGTGACAGCGACCCGGCCGACAGTCAGGAAAAAAGGCAGTAAGGCACCAAACCCATTCAGATGAAAACTAAACGATAAATCATGTTAGTGTGCTGTTAACACAAGTAGAAACATTTGAAAATGTTTGTTTTACATAAAATAGAAATAATATACTAACCTTTTTGGTGAGTTAGGCTACTGGTAGGCAACATGATCTTTTGTCCGTGCATTAACTGCCACTTCACCCCGTCAAAAAACCAACAACACTTGAAATCTCTCTTGCCATTGGTCAGTTTTTCACGGGCAAGTTCACTACAGTAGTAAAGAATTACAGTAGTGACCATATATTTTCCCATAATCCTTTGCTGTTTACAGTAACATACTGTATACATATTTTACAGTATCTTACTGTACATATTACAGTAAAATACTGTTCAAATTACAGAAACCGTTACAGCAATCGGTTTCCCAAATGATATGAGTTACCTTCCATGGTACTTTTACATTAACATACTGTAAATTAACAATACTGGCTGGCAACCACAGCTGCCAGTAGATTACCGTTATTTGACAGCGCATTTTTTACATTTTACGCAGTTGTGTCATCAGTTTGGTTATCAATATTGTTATGGAGGCTGATAAAACAGTATAGTAAAAAATACCTTAAGTTGTTTTAATCATTATTTACACTACACAAATTGTGAATATGCAATAGCCTAACCTATACTACCGTTCAAAAGTTTGGGGTCAGTAAGATGTTTTAATGTTTTTAAAAGAAGTATCTTCTGCTCACCAAGGCTGCATTTATTTGATAAATTAAAAAAAAAAAAAAAAAAAAAAAAAACAGTAATATTGTGAAATATTATGACAATTTAAAATGACTGTTTTCTATTTTAATATATTTTAAACTGTAATTTATTCCTTTGATCAAAGCAGAATTTTCAGCATCATTACTCCAGTCTTCAGTGTCACATCCTTTCTAATATGATGATTTGATGCTCAAGAAACATTCATTATTATCAATGTTGAAAACAGTTGTGTACAATTTTTTTCAAAATTCTTTGATGAATAGAAAGTTCAAAAGAACAGCATTTATTTAAAAAATACTATTTTCTAACATTATAAATGTTTTTACTGTAACTTTTGATCAGTTTAACTCATCCTTGATGAATAAAAGTATTGATTTATTTTATTTATTTCCCCAAAAAATAAAATTAAAATTCTTACTGACCCCAAACTTTTGAACGGAAGTATTTAATGTTACAAAAGCTTTAGATTTCAGATAAATGCTGTTCTTTTGAACTTTCTATTCATCATAGCAGCATGAAATAAAAATGTAAATAACTGTTTTCAACATTGATGATAATTATAAATGTTTCTTGAGCATCAAATCATCATATTAGAATGATTTCTGAAGGATCATGTGACACTGAAGACTGGAGTAATGATGCTGAAAATTCAGCTTTGATCACAGGAATAAATTACACTTTACCGTATATCCACATAGAAAACAGCTGTTTTAAATTTGAATAATATTTCACAGTATTACTGTTTTTGTTTGTATTTTTAATCAAAGTCTTGCAGTCTTGGTGAGCAGAAGATACTTCTTTTAAAAACATAAAAAATCTTACTGACCCCAAACTTTTGAACAGTAGTGTATATATATATATATATATATATATATATATATATATATATATATATATATATATATATATATATATATATATATTAGGGGTGGCACGGTACATGAAAAAACATCCGAACCGTTCGGTTCGCTTGTCTCGGTTCGGTGCGTGTGTGCGTCGCGCGGTTCGCACGGTTCGACGCATGCGCAATGTAGCCTTGTGCCCGTGCTACTGCTAATACAATGCTAAATCATAAATCAGACAAATGTAGAATAACATTACAATGTCCAGCAATCGATTTAAATAGTACACTGGGTTTACTTAGACATTTAATGAGATCAACTCCACTAGGCTATATGTTGTTTTTTTCACGTGAATAAATAGGCTACATAGATCGACTGTTCCACGTACCGGTATGTACTTTAATGGTCCAGTGGCAGAACTTGCCAAGCGTGTCAAAGGTTCTGAGTTCTAATCTGCACTCGTATATATTTTTCTTTTTCATCAAAACCGATTATGTTTATCAGCGGTTGTATATCAAGCAGGGACAGATTTGTATGAATTTTGTTTTGTGATTTCATCGGAACGAATAGAGTAGCCTAGAGTCTCCTCAACGGACTGAAGCGCGCGTCTGAGTGAAGAATGTGCGGCCGCTGCGGTGTATGCGCGAGCCACGAGAACACTGTATCAGCGCCACTGATCGCAACGGCAACGAGCACTTTGATCACTTGATTAAAAAAAACACATTTCAGCGCTAGATTGCTTCTTATTTAACAAACGAACGAAACGAATACTTTGCTAGTTAACTGGAAATGTTTTATTTATTTGTATTGGTACATTCGTGCTGGGACATAATATCAACCCTGGCAAAAAGTGGTGACAAATAACTGTCTGACACAGCCCACGGGAAATGAGAAGCTGCGTTTTGCAAACACACCCCATTTATGAAATAAATTAATTAATAATTAGATAATTCAGCTATATATCATATGCTGAAGTAAATTTTTGGAGTGTTAAAGATTAAAAGAAAAAACAACAACAAGAACCGTACAGAACCGAAAACCGTGACCCTAAAACCGTGATACGAACCGAACCGTGGGTTTTGTGAACCGTGCCACCCCTAATATATATATATATATATAACACTGTGGGCCTTATTTTAACGATCTGAACCGCAAGTATCAAACGCGAAACGCAAGTAACTTTGTGGGCGGATCTCGCAAATCTAAATGGGTTGGTCTGAAGTAGCTACATTACTCATAGGTGTGGTTTGGGCGTAACGTGAAATAAACCAATCAGAGCATCATCTCACATTCCCTTTAAGAGCAGGCGCGCTTGTTCCATGGCGGATTGATATTATAACGGCGGATTTGCCAGGCGCAAGCCAGGAGCGGTTCACAGCCGAGGAGACCGACGTTCTCATCAGGGCCGTAAAAGACAGAGAAGTGACATTGTATGAGGATGGGAGAAACCCACCCAAATTAGATTCGGTTAAACAGGCATATAATAATTTGGGTAAATGTGTAAGCTAGATTTATGCCTATTTTTTCACATCTTCATGGACACCACAATGATTTCCCTCGTGTGGAATATTTTTCCTTGATTTCGTGCCTCTTAACAGACACAAAATGCAATTAAATGCAGCTGATTCTAAGGTTTTCATTGGTCATGTCGATGACAGATTGCCTACACCAAACACTGATCCCTAAACCTACCCGTCACTGTAACCTAAACCAATAAAATCGGCGGCAGGGCGGGATTTCCGCTGAAGTGGTTTGGGGGAAAAAATCGCGCACATAGTGCAGGTGGGAGGAGCGTCGTGTTCCGGCTACAACTGAGTTCCCACGGGACTTCAGCACGGGACTACAGCTAGCCGTCTAAAACACTATTTAGGTGAGTTTAAACAATGGCTAAGTTGCTAAACGCATCTTGTTGTCATGTAAGGGCCCTGTTCATGTTGGACAGACATTTTAATTGCATTTTGTGTCTGTTAAGAGGCACAAAGACACTCTTTAGGTTTATGCCCCCATAACTGCCGTTTTAGTTGAATGGGAGCTCTGGGCATTAACTGTAACAGCTCCGCGTTCCAAGCACCAATCCGGTTCGTTTTTTTTTTCTATAGACAGTACTCACAAAGGTAAAACGATCAAGATTAACTTAAAAATTCACCGGAGTTCTCCTTTAATAAACATGAAAAATGGCAAGATTTATGCCAAGAAACTATTTCACTGGGATGACGAAGTTGACATGTAAAAGACTGCAGAGACTTCAACATTGTTTGTATAAAATATAAAAATATATAAAACGAAGTGTCCTACTGTGAGATCCACCATGAGCAGGAAATAGGAAAGGGGGTCCTCAGAGTTACCATGACATAGCCTGATTTATTCAGAATTATAATCCTGATGGAGTTGACACAAAGTGAAGACACTACTTTAATAGTTAAAAAAAAATTTTTTTATGGAAAATATAATTAAAGATTTACTTTTTGTATTGTTTGATTTATTACAGATATCTGCCTTTCAATTTAAATGTATTTTTTTTGTTTTGTTTTTTGTTGCATTTTTAGACACTTTGTTTGGCAGTTTTATACTGTGACTTCATGCTGAGGACTGGTTAAATTGCATGTATTTTCCAAGTATAGAGCAATTTAAAATAATACTAACAATAAAAAATAAAATAAAAATAAAAAATGAAAGCAATGAATGAATGAATGAGGCATTTATATAACACTTTATATGTAGTACTGTACACCCAAAGCGCTTTACAATTATGTCAGGGGATCTCTCCTCAACCACCACCAGTGTGCAGCATTGGATCCATATCCATATTTCCTTTAGATGTAGGCCTAACTATTTTTATTTTGATGAATTTATATATTATGCTTTACTTTCAGTATACAATAAATACATTTTATTCAGCTGAAGTGATCATTTTGTCCTCGTGTCCCTTTGTCCATGATTTTTCCATTATTTGCAGAACATAAAATGTTCTAGTTGGTTCATGGCGCCATCGTGTGGTGTGTAAAAGCATCCAGTCCATCACAGGGACTCTCAACCTGCAATTTTTACTCTCCAATTCAACTAACCTGCATGTCTTTGGATTGTGGGGGAAACAGTACAACCCGGAGGAAACCCATGCAGACACAGGGAAGAACATGCAAACTCCACAAAAAGGCCTCCAGGCTGAGCTGGGACTCAAACCGATGACCTTCTTGCTGTAAGGCTATAGTTCTACCCACTGAGCCACCATGCTGCCCACAAAAAAAAACAAAAAAAAACAAAAAAACTTATATTGAGGGCATAACAATCTGTCGAGATCGACCAATATCAAACCTCAATCCCATTCCCACCTCCTCCCCCTATCTAGAAGACTATCGCAACTTCTGTTTCACGCTAACTTTAATGACATCTATCCACAAGGATATGGCTACGTACCACAACATAAGCTCATATTAGTGGAGAGACTATGGAATATTTGTACTTCTAAATATAATTAAGTAAATTGTAATTTGAAAGGCCATTTAAAACTAGATCAACTTTGATCTGAAAAAGTCTGGCCTTAAAGTTTAAAAGAGATTTAAAAGTTTGAGCATTTGAGATTTAACTGTCAGACAGACAGAGGGAAAGTCAGATGAAGACAGGAAAACTAATTCAGTCAGGACCACTCTCTGATTAAAATTAAAGTAGAGGCTCTGATACTGTCCAGAGCTTCTGGATACAGAGCTTCCGAGCTGTCCACAGCAAACATTGCTGAGGTTTGAACCACCTGAAGCCCAAGGCAATTAACCAGAAATTTATAAGCAACAGTTACATAAGTCCACACGGATGTAATACAAGAATTTTAATGAGCTTGGACAAGAATGAGTAACAATAAGCTGGATAGATAGATATATATCCATGCACAAGCAACTAAACAATCATGCACATGCATAAGGATGAGCTGGGGATGGAGGATGTGTAAGCACATGTGTGTGCGACAGACCAAGGCAAATAAGTGTATGGATGAACTTATGTCTTGCTTAATTGGTAGTGGGTTTAGTTACGGATCAGCTGAGTGGCGGGTGATGGCTGGCTGTCTAGCCGTAGTCTGCCTGAAATACGCTTGAACTCCATCAGTCGCTAAAACAACATTAAAAACTAATTAGACCAATCAGAACCCGACTCCTGAAAACCCAGTCCCACCTTAAACGTACAGGAGCTTAGCAATTATGGGCTCCACAGCTTCATGAAAATGGTTGAGAACCATGGCAGTAAACCATAGGTAATTCATAAAAAAAGATACACTTCCAGATCTGGTGCAAAGCAAATAAAGCAATTAAAGCAATTAAAATGTCTAGTTTAACAAATATTTGTAGATGCAGTTTTTATTCAGCAGTATATTTTTATTTTATGGTTTCACGTTATTTTTGATGGTCCCTTTAACACATTCTGTTGACTAAGTATCGTTGCACCTACATGTCTACTAACTGTTATTAGAATGTTAGTAGAGTATTAGTAGACCGGAGCCAGTTGACATGTAGTTGCAAAGTTACTGGTAGTCAGTAGAATGTCTGTTGGAGGACCATCACAATAAAGAGTTAGCAGATATTAACTAGACAGTCTACTAATAGGCTACTCTAATGAGAGTAAGTTGTAGTTTTTAGTTACTTCTAGTCAACAGAATGTTCAAAAGGGACCATCAAAATAAAGTGTTAAACTAAATTAAATTATATTATGTAAAGAATCATTAAAGCTTCAAGAGTTTAACTGTGTGTGTGTGTGTGTGTGTGTGTGTGTGTGTGTGTGTGTGTGTGTGTGTGTGTGTGTGTGTGTGTGTGTGTGTGTGTGTTTCAGTAAAAAATAAAAAATAAAAAAATGATAATTTTGAATATGTGCCCAAAATCTCTGAGTAAATGTTTGGAATTTAACACACACACACACACACACACACACACACACACACACACACACACACACACACACACACACACACACACACCAAACTCACTCCATCATGACGACATCAAGTACTGGTGCATTGCTTTAATGCATTTAAACATCTTCAAAACATCATAATTCAGCCTTTAAAAGATTGTAAACAGACGTGCACGCACATATCTTGTGGAGGGAGTTTGATTCTTGACCCAGATGCTTTTGTGATCAGGAGTCTCATTTATACAGTGTAATTTTCTTCACGCGCAGTAAATGCAGATTTTGGAAGTTGACTATCCCTTAGGCCTGCCACTTGCTGCAGACACGTGACACATAGGCTATAGCTGCCAATCACACACACCACAGTGTTCAGAACAGACAAATGATTTATAGAGATAGAGACAGATATGGAGGCGGGTGTTTGGAGTGTCTCTCTGCTTGTTGATTGCAGATTCTGTGTAATTGGTGCTAAATTGCTCAGATTCATATTTATAATTATACCGGGTGTTTGTGCTGGAACTGGGCCAAAGGAGTTCTTCAGCATCAATAATCTTCATTAACCAGAAACTCTCAAACAACGTTAAAATAACTTGCATGTCAAAACCTTTTTCCAAACACAAACTACATTAGTTAACATGAACTTACAATAAAAATACTTCTACAGCATTTATTAATCTTAGTTAATGTTCATTTAAAATGTAAACATGCATTACCAAAATAAAAAGTTTGACTAACATGAACTAACAATAAACAGTCATATTTTATTAACTAACATTAACAAAGATTAATACATACTGTTTATTTATTACTAACAATAAGCAATAAAACAAATGTATTGCTCTATGTTAGTTATTAATGCATTAAAGGGATACTTCACCTCTGGAAAGATGAATGTGTATTTAAAATAGGTCATTTATGTAGAAGAAATGTGAAATTATTTTTGAATTTGGAGCTTTCTAGACTGAGAAAAGCCAGAAAATGTATTTTTGGCTTATGTGGATGAAAGACAACAACTCCCAGAATGCACTTGCTTCGCTGCCCTAGGAGGCCACTCCCAAGCCACGCCTACCGGTTAGAGAGCGCAGTTGAAAACAAGGCGGCTAGGCTACTAGTGAGACTCTGTGACGAGTTTGCCCGGTATTTTAAGATCGCCCAAAATGTCCGGGATTCGGCTTTTGCGTTCTATAGTCGCCATTCATTATGTTTACTGTGGCGAGCAGGACGAGACTGAGGGCCGCAGGAGAACGGCGCAAGGCCGCTGGCGTCATTACTGAGACGCGCCGATCTCGTATCTCTCACGGAGGAGCGGGAATTTTCTTAGTAATGTTAAAACGCACATCGACCGATCACTTGTTTAGCGTTCATGTAAATACTACATTCAGATTCACCAATCGGAATGAATTCAGTTAGATTGAAACAAAAGGTGTGCATGTAAACAATGAATGGCGACTGCAGAAACCAAAAGCCGAATCCCGGACATTTTGGACGATCTCGACGGCCGGACATGTCCGGGAAAAAGAGGATGGTAACCCCCCTACTACTCAGCTTTCTCCTACTACTCAGCTTTATCCACAGAACAAGAGCCTGCTAGCTTAGCTTCCACAGAAAGACGGCTGATACTGTGTACATTCTGTGAGTGAGATCCCTCCCTCTATGGGCGGGCTGAAAACATGCGGGACAGCCCCTCCTACTGGCTGTAGTCTTTAGCCTCTGGCCAAAAAATCCTCCGATGATGCAAAATTACAAAATTCAGACAAAAAATATATAAATCTCTCATCTCAGGGAGATATGAGTGTAGAAAGCATGGTAATTCGAAAATACTACAGGTTTTCTACTAATACAAAGCTTAATGCTAAATCCTGAAGTATCCCTTTAACTAACATTAACTAACGGGACCTTATTGTAAAGTCTTACCTAATACTTTTTTTTAATATACAAAATATAAAATAACCCAACTAAAATAAAATATCTTTTGTAAGATATTAAATATTCTGTAAATGTTAACAAAGCTTGCCATTTCAAGCCAAAATGAATACAGTTCAGTATGTTTGGATATGATTATGCCTTCAGAATGGTAACCTGGTTGATGATAACATTTTGCTGTTTAATTTTCGATATACCTTGAGCTCAAGGTTGTCAAACTGAAGCATGCTTCATAGAATTTTTTATTTTTTTTTTATAATTATTCTACAAATAGAAATTGGTTCCTATTTAAAATTATGGCAAGCTGACTTAATCACAACAAATTAATAGGAAATTCTAGAAAATCATTAAAAAATAGTTGGCTGATTATCCAACAAACACAAGGACAAAGCTATATTTTTTAAATAACGTACAAAATACAAAAAGTCTGTGAAGCCAATATGACCATTTATGTGAACTTAATGACTGAAAATGTGCACAATGTGATTTCAAGTTCAGATTGGAGGGCCATCATTTTAGACATTAAAATGCAAAGGAAAAGCACAGACTGCTTTGCCATTAAATTGTTGATTCAAGCAGAAGACTAGCCTGGATGCCAGCCGAACTAAGCCCCGCCCACAACATTTAAGGTCGGGAAGTTCAGTCTGGACTTGATCCGTTGTGGAGCAACTATGCTCGAACCAGAGCTGTTTGGACCAATCAAATTGTCAGGGCGGGCTTTATATGATGATGGATAGATGATCAACAGTAACGTAATCATCCACGTCACGTCACCAAAGACCGCTTGGGTTGCGATCATAGACATAATAGACAGTAGACGCCCTATTGGCCGCTGGGAGCAAGAAATGCGGCCGCCATCTTGAACCGGTCATACTCCCAGTTGTAGCAACAGAAGAAACAAGCAGCATATTCCTGCTTAAATCGGCGGACCATCGCAAACAGGGCTCAGGGGATTACTTTTCACAAGGAAGAATTAACATTACCGTACTATTGGTTGTATTTTGTGAATAGAATATTACCAGAGAGTTGAGAAGGAGCAAGGATCTTTCATATTACTGTACTGAAATTGTAGCCAGCTAGCTAGGCTGTGTTTACCGCACCGGCCAGTGTTCACTCGGCTATGAACTGAGACTTGATAAGTCATATTCCATAACACTGACTTAGATTACAACTGACACAAGAATGCTATTGTAGAAATAAAACATTTTATCAGTGTTGGGCAGTCGCTACTTGTAGCTTAGCTAGTAACTTAGTATTTTGGTGGTAGCTTCACTATTTCCTGAATCAAATAACTTTTCAGTAGCTTAACTCCTTTATTTATCAAGTAGCTTGGCCACACAAGCAACACTTTTCTTGTCATGTGAAATTAGCGCAACTTAAAGTAGCTTCCTATTTAGTGAACTAGCCTATTTGACTGGGTGGTAGCTTTTGTGTAGTGAAGCTTTATTCATGGCAGAGTAACTGATAGCTTAGCTTACTACAATTTCCAAGTAGCTTGCCCAACACTGTGTATTATTCACATGTAATTCACCCTAACAAAAGTAATAATAATATAATAATATATTGTTTCTTCAACTTATTAAAATATCTGACTTTACTGCCACTATCTGTTTCTGCTTCTCTATCATATTTATAGTGTGTGATTTGCAAAATACCTATCATAGCCTACATCACATATCATAGGGTGACCAGATGTCCCCGGTTTCAGGGAACAGTCCCCGTTTTTGGTTGCCTGTCCCTGGCTAAATACAGAAAAAAACTACCTCTGTCCCCGTTTTGTTTTTGAAGACACAACATTAGGTTTTTCAATCAGATTGATAGTCAAACTGGAAATGTTCCCGTTTTTAACCCCTTTTCGAGGATTATGTTCCCAGTCTTGATCTCGGACGTCTGGTCACTTTATATCATATATCAGAATATTCTATTACTGTTAAGCCCACTATGAATATTAAAATATGCTGAACCATGTGTCCTGTATCATAGCTACATGTATGACCTCTGCAGCAAAAAAAAACACAAAAAAAAAGAGTGAAAATCAGTTCGGTATTCAGTGAGGTATAATTAATTAAATGCGCTGACAGCTCATTGCACCTGCCAAACAGATTGCACTGAGTGGAGCGGGTGACCGGTCCAAGATGGCAGCCCCACGGCTCGTCAGCGCCAGTAGGCAGTAGCGGTCGATGCGGCGTCAACTCTCTATTATGTCTATGGTTGCGATAAGATTTGTTTGCTGTCGAGTTCTAGTCCTTAACGGAGAACTTGTACGTATATGCATTCACCTTTACTATTTCTCTGAAAAATGATGATCGTGTTGGTAAGTACTTTTTACAACACCAGCAAAGATTGTTTACACTCATCTTCTTCTTCTACTTCTTCCAGTGTGCGTGCATTTGAGTCACTTACTGATTGGTTGTAGGTCTATCCAATTGAGTGCAGAGGCATTTTCTTTCCTAGTTCGGTTGAAACACGCCCCATAATCACAGCCCAATGGAGCAGTATCAGACTCACATTCTAACTAGAATCTGAGTATGACGATGTCAGGCTAGCAGAAGACATCTTTTTAGGTTTGTTCATCCAATGTTTGAGTTTTCATTTACCATATTTGTTGAGGTCTATCTATGTGTTGATGTCTTTTCAGAAGACTTAGATTAAACCCTCAATTCCTTCACTGTAAAAATTATCTTTCGAAATTGTAAACAAAACAATGATTGTTAGAGTATGTTTTACACATCCAATTTAATGTGTTAGCCTTCTTGTCTTTTCTTTGTATTTCTTTGTGTAATTTACTAGATATATAAGTGACAATTGTAAGTAAATCCTATATGTTTCAGCGTATGGATTAATGTTCCAATGTCTTTATGAACTTTTTGAAGTGTAACTGGGCCTACTTGGTTCGCTCCGAGCGGGATTCGAACCAGGGTGTCTGGCGTGGGAGGCAACCATGCTAACAAGGACGCTAAAGATCGCAGCCTCTAGCATCAGTCGCTGGTGCACCTCTTGGGGCCTGGGAAGTGAGGTTTACACTCTTACTTTCCTACACCTGTTACAGATGCATTAATGTTATTGAGTTAATGGACTTTCAATGGAGGGACAGAAATCATTAAGTTTTATGGGTTTGAAACAATGTGAGGATGAGTAAAAGATACATAATTTTCATTGTTGGGTGTCCAAGACTGTCTCTTTAAACTCTTCAATCACAAGAGAGTCGGATGGATGAATGGATGGATGGATATGGATGGACAAACCAATGAACGATGTATGAATGGAAAGATTGACAGAGAGGATGGATGTTCTGCTCATACATACATTCTTTCATTCTGTCAGTTCTGGTTATTTTCAGGTGTCTTTACAGCATGTCCTTACTTTCAACAGGAAGTTGAAGAATACAGGGCCAAATAATCAGCCAAAACAAAGGAGCTTGTTGCACACCGGCATGTCCCCGCTGAGATCAGACTCCGGGGTCATTACAGCACACTAGGAGAGTAGCAAGATGGAAAATGCTAAACATTTCATTAAGACGAGAATGCTTTTCCCCACTCTGCCTAGTGGCCCGGAGAGTCAATACATCAAAACCAGTGCACGCCGGAAAATATGCACGAGTTTAAGATGAAACTAATTACGAGAGACTTTAATCTCCTCGCCGAGAGCTTCACCTATAACTCTGATAATCTTGCTCTGTTTAATGTGCTAAAAAAAAAAAAAAAAAACACTTAGGAGACATCGATCATTCTGAACGCCTCCAGGCAAGGGCTGGTGCCAAATGTTTGAAAACACAATAAAATTAGAGTGTTTCACAGTCAAACAGACGTTGGTGGCTGTAAAATGGATTGTCTCTAAATGGTTCTGTGGTTCAAATGCTATTTGGTGTAAGTTAAACTGGCAAAGTCATTCAACACGATGGTCAATTCACATTCATGTCATTCTTCTTGCTTCTTCACAAAAACTAGTTGTTCCAGAGCTGCTGTGCAACATGGAACATGACAAATGACAATTTCCAGCAATGCATAATGAAGAACAAATATAGTGAAGAATTAAAGACGGTACAGTGAGGCTCTGTAAGCTGCCTACCTAAAAAGCATTGATGACATCATAGGTGCCATGAAAGGCAAAAAATTTTTGCCTTAAATTACAAGAGCAGTGCGATAAGCTCATCTCGGCACTGCTGTACCTCAAGAATCCCTCCAAGTCATGTAACAATGAAGATGAGGAGGCAGAGAGGCAGTGCAGATGTAATTGCAGCTTAACATTTTAATTAACAAAACAAAATAATGAAATCTAAAGAAGAAATAAATGAAACAATGTGTAGTAACAAAAGTAAAAAATAAAATGAACTAAGAGAACTGAAGGCATTATATATACACAAGATAACTGAGCTCAATATGAAACAGGTGTGAACTAATCAATGAAACAATGAATCACCTTGACAACAAAATGTAAACAGAAAGAAAACTCAGGAAATGATAACAATCTAAAGCTGTGTCCGAGGTTGCCCCCATACCCTTAAATAGGGCACTATTTGAGGGGACAGCCATTAGTAGTGGTGTCCAAACCATAGACATGTATAGAAAGGCTAGATGGCTCAAGGCGGAGTCAGCTGTGTCGTCACTTGGCGGCCATCTTAGGTCAGGAGACTGCGCTGCTGCTCCCTGCTGCTGTGGACGGAAGGTGAGTGACATACGCCAACTAAAATGCTCGTAACTTGCTGAATTCTTGACGGATTTACAAACGGTTTGGTTTATTACAAACCTTATTAACGTGGCTATGATTTGTGCTGATGCCGTTTGTGGCTATAATTTTTCACAAGTATGCAGTTAAATAGCCGCATCCCTGACGTTTATGACACACCAAGCCGTTTGAAAATCGGTTGAAAATTGAGCAAAATATAGTTATTTCAGCACTACATGCACAATAGACTTTAATGTTATAACTGGACGAGCGGTCCTGTCCTAAGATGGCCGCCGTGTGACGTCGTCGGGTCCCATTGGCTCTCAGCGCCGGTAAGCTATCTAGCCTTTCTATACATGTCTATGGTCCAAACCATAGAGTACACTCATTCAATCCCACAATGCACCGCAAAACAGGTGTACAACCGATGTATGCTCAACGATTAGAGAATGCCCATAATGCACTGTGAGAGTCGTGCGCTGAATGAATTCCTGTGTCTCGCCAGGAGATGGCGCCGCAGCTGAATAAATCATCCATCCATTTTCCAAATAGCGCTGGTCCAGCAAAATATCATATCGTCGCTGTCGGGCGGAATCCTCGTATCTCCAAAACCATTATTTTTCAGGAAATTTTAAAAACTGCATATTTTTTGAGTTATTAAACATTGTATCGTTAAAGTTGGTATTATACCTTATATTGCTATCATATACTGTTGTATACCAACATTAACACAACATTTCCCTAAAATCATGTTTAATCGGAGATACGAGATTTATGACTTGGGAGCGGGGAGATACGAGGTTACGCTGTCATTGATTAGAATGGTACGGACACAGACGGCGCTGCTGCCAGCAGTGTTTATCACAGTCTGCGGTCGCGTTCAGCCTTTTGATAAGAGATAAGGCTTTAAGAGCTATTCAAATCTAATGATTGTGGTTACATACATCTTCCTAAACTCCATTTTAAACGTTTAAGAGATATGAGTGATGCAATACCAAAATATTAGGCTGTCTAAAATAGGCGGAAATTAATCTGCACGCAAACAAAATCGGCGGTCGCGTTGAGCCTTTTGACAAGAGAAAAGGCTTCAATAGTTAATCAAAGCTAACGACCGTGGTTACATACATCTTCCTAAACTCCATTTTAAAGGTTTAAGAGCTATAAGTGAAGCAGAACAAAAAATGATGAGCTGACTAACGTTGTCTAATAGGTGGAAATTTGCCTAATCTGCACGCAAACTTACCTCCGTGGCTCACGGGCTTCCTTCTGCACCGAAGCATTACAGCTATCGATTTTTAACAAAACAAGCCAACTCAAATGTATCTAACCTAACTATTTTCACTCGTTATTGTCTAAAAAACAGACAGAGTTATGCAAAAATAGGCTTAACTTACTGGCGCCAGTAGACAGACCCTTTTTCTCCCATAAATAAAACCTGCTACTTGGGGTATTTTACATGCACAGTGCCAACTTCGAGTCAGTAAAATAATAATAAAAACAATCATTTAAAGCTGGTATCCAAAACATTTAATTCAATTCAAGTATAATATTAGATACATTTTAAAACTTCAATGCACAAGTATAATAAGCCTAATAATAAGCCTAATAATACGTAGACATTTAAAATGCATCAATAACTGATATCATAGTTTAACACAGATAAAATCAGAGTTAAGGCTTGCTTTACGTGTTGCTCGACGAGGGTTTCTTAATCGTTGTGACTTTCAATCCTGAGGAGACAATGCCGCGAGGCTCCCGCCGTGGAGTGAAGAAGAGGTGGAGTTACGAGGATTCTCAGACAGTTGAAGTGTCCAATGGAGTTACGAGATTTGCTCTCAAGCTATTTTCAACACTTTAGATTGGTTAATAATTTGTAAAAATAACAGAACCACGTGGGGACTGACCAATAGCATCGATTTGTGAAAAAATATGAAATTGACCAAATTTGGACATACGAGGTTTCCGCCCGACAGCGACGATATACTGTAGGTATAAATTCCTTTTTAATTTGTTTATAAGTTTATATGCTAGTTTCCATGCTACAGTAATTCAAGATAAATATTTTCATTACTACTGGAGCAGCCAGTTTGCTACGTTTCAAATGATTATTAAGCAAGCATAACATTGGCAGCCCTTCTGGCACACTCAGTGTCCGAATTCACTCACTCGTTTTCATCAACTACTTCAAGTGGACTATATTAGTGGAGTAATGTAAGGAATAGTGAATGAGGGTATAGGGGGCGATTTCGAACACAACATAAAAAGTCATTGAAAAACAAAACCAAAACACCAACATAACGTGACACTCCAATTCATCCATCGCCGGGTGTTTGATTGACAGGCGATCTGACCAATCATAATCCGCCATCAGCCGAACCCGCCACTTTGTCTGACAAAGCAGTCAGGAGAGTTAGTAGATTAACGTCTGTGAACTTGAACTTGAAAAACGGTGTGTACTGACGTCTTTCCGCGGTTGAAACAACATTCCTCCTGATGTTCACACGTTTATTTGATGCTATAAATTAACTAGAAGGAAGAGATGATCGATTCACGAGCAGTTTTAACTGAGGCACTTCAGCGATCTGTCATACATATTAAAGAGACACAAAATGGTATTTACTGTTTAAATTTGTTAAAAAAATAACAAAATTTTAAAGTTGAGACTATGTTTCATTTTAAAAAAAGTAACCTGCTCTGTCCTGTCTGTCGGCCCGTTGTCAGTGTCCTCTTTGCTCCGTGATGTATTTTTCACTGCGTGAGAACATGAGGTGTGGCGTGAGAGCGGCCATGGCTTGTCGGACGTAGCAACAGTAACTAAAGGAGGCGGGTCTTTGTGAACGGTCAATTATGTTACTGCTGCTATTTAATTACATAACTTTTTTTATACATACAATTGTATACAGCACTGTACGCACATCATACATACTACTGCATTCTGCTAAAAAGTCACTTATTATAGTCAGTAGAATGGGGGGATTTTGGGGGATTTCCGCCTGGATTTGCCCTCCCAAATTAAAAAGCTTCCCATACCCACATGCAGTGGTCTAGATACACAATTTTGGTGTCATTTTACAGGAAACCATTTTAAGTTACATAAAACAGTGATAAAAGTGATAAACATTTAAGTATATGTTGTCTGAGCTATAATAATAAAAAATTTAAAAAGAGGCGCTTTTTTTTTTTTTTTTGGTTATAAATCCTTTTTTTTTGTATATTGTTTTTTTGCGGATTTTTGCCTTTATATTGTGACAGGACAGTGTAGAGTGGACAGGAAGTGAGGTGGGAGAGAGACGGGGGATGGGATCGGGAAAGGTCCACGAGCCAGGACTCGAACTCGGGCCGCCCGAGTGCAACGGAGTGCAACATGTCGGCGCGCTGAACACGAGGCCATCGGCGCCGACGGTTATAGATTCATTTTTGAAAGTGTATAACTCAGGCCCTGTGTGCTTTAGCACCATGCAGACAGTTTTGACTGTTTCCACTAGATGTCAGCAAACACTGGAAAAAAATATTTTTTTCTGTTTTTACTGTCATAAGAAAGGACGTGATCGCCGACTGTTTTTCTTTGAAGTGCAAACAGAACTTTCAGAGGAAAGAAATTGCATTTGTGAACTCTGTGAATTCATGCTTGCTTTCTGAAAAGAGAGCTGAAATGCCAGACCCTACTTACTTGCCTTTTTTACTTAAATTATTTCTTTCATTAACAGGCAAAAAGGAGGACCAGGTTGAAGTCAAGATGTTCCATGACACAGGAGCTGCGCAGTCGTTTGTATGTGCTGATGTGTTGTCTTTTTTCAGATCAATCATCAGTAGGATCTAGTAGGTTAGTGCAGAGTTTCAGTATGGAGGTGATAAGGGTACCCATACGTCGCATCCATCTCCAGTCTGACTTGGTGACCGATTTTGTGGCGGTAGGAGTACGTCCAGTATTACCGGTGAAAAGTGTGTCTTTCATTTTAGGTAATTTAGCCAGGGGCAGGTAATACCTTTGCTGGAAGTGGTAGATACTCCACTGATTAATCTTAATACAGACGAGTTGTTTCAGAAATACCCGAGTGCATTTCCTGTGTGCGTTGTTACACGGGCCCAATCTAAGAAAGGGAATGACATATCTTTTTCTGCCTCTTTCTTGTGTACAGATGGGGAGACTGAGGAGGTTGTGGAGACCAGGTTTTGTGACCATGACCAGATGAGGGAGGTTATAGTGAGTGATCCTTTGTCATTAACCGTAACTCGTGAAAAACTCATCGAAGCTCAAAAAAATTATCCATCGTTAGCAAAGTGTTTTAAGTCGGTGAGAACGATGAATGGGACAATGTTTCATTCTTGGCTAAGGATGGTTTACTTATGCGAAAATGGCACAAAAGTAATACTATACACTGTAAAAAATGTCTGTGAAATTAACTGTGTAATTCTGTAAAATCATGACATCAAAATTTTGTAACTAGAAAAACAATGAAATTTTGTTAAATTTACAGTACTATTTTGAAAATAGTACAAATGCTGATGTAAAATACTGAACCAAACAAAACTGTTGATTTTACAAGAATGTGTTAAAATAATCATATTAATTTGTAGAATTTACAGATTTATGAAATTTAAGCAGAAATAAAAACTATGCAGAAAGCAACAATGCAGTTAAAATTACAACATGACAGTGTTAAAATATTTTTCGGACATACATATTCTCAATAGCCTATCAACAAGAAAATTTACATGTTATACATGTTATATTTTACAGACAAAATATGTTCCAAGGACAGCATCTGTGTTAATATGAATTTTAAAATTCATATTTTAAAACAGGCAATGGGTCTTTTAGGTCCAACAGCACTGTAAAATTACTAGCTAAATATTAACTGGTAGGAATTGCACATTGTATCTGTCGACAGTTAAGGGGACATTATACAATAGCCAAACCGTTCATTTGTTATTTTGAACAATTAATTAATTCAATTGTAAATGATCAAATAAAATAATTTATTTTCTTTTTCATTTACAGAATAATGTCATTAATATTTATATTTATATTTTGTTGATGTAAAATTTACATTCCCATGTAACGTTATATGAACATCTGCGTTTGAATGTCGCGCAGTAGATTTCAGATTATCGCGGGATCACGGATCAGCTGTTTTGATGAACTTCACGACGAGAGTGCGCGCACACCAATTCTGCCAGCGAGTCCGTGGAGTTTTGCATGACATATCAAATCTGGTAAGTGAACGGTTTGTTTTCTACAAACTTGAAAAACAATTATATGTTATGACTGAGGCTATTTTGCGTGGACTGGGTTTCATGTTCAGTTCAACGCACAACTCTTTCAGTTTGTTTCTTTCATGCTGAGAAACGTTAACTAGGATAAAAAAGAGCGATTTTGTTAGTTTGCTAAAAAACGTCCAACTGTCGTTTCTGCAGCAAAGCAGATTTCTGAATATCACGTGATCAGCCGTTTTGACGAACTTCATAAGTTAGAGCGCCCGCCATTTCTGCCAGTGTGCTAGTGCTAGTGGAGTTGTGCCTGACATGTAAAATTGTGATATCTTGAACTGGTAAGTGAACAAACAGTTCGTTTTATTAAAAAAAAAACAGTACCTGTGTATGTTTTGACTGGGGATATTTTGCCATCATAATGATGCGTACGATTGGATGATAAAGGCTGTAAACTGTGTAGGTTTTATTATCACCTCAACTCTTTTCAGTTTTTTTTTTCTTTCATGCTGAGTAACGTTAACTGAGATTTAAAAAAAGCGATTTTGTTAGTTTGATCTAACGACTAACGTTTCCTGTCGTTTCTGCAGCAAAGCAGATTTCTGATTATCACAGGATCAGCCATTTTGACGAACTTCACAAGTGAGAGCGCCCGCCATTTCTGCCAGTGAGCTAGCTGCTAACTTAGTGGAGTTGTGTATGACATGTAAAATTCCGATCTCTTGCACTGGTAAGTGAACAAACAGTTGGTTTTATAAAAAAAAAAAAAAGTTACTGTACAAGTTTTGACTGAGGCTATGCCATCATAATGATGCGGACGAACTGTTGGTTAATTCGGCTGTTAACGTTAGACTGTGGGTTTTATGTTCAGCTCAACTTTTTCAGTTTTCTTTAATGGTGAATAATGTTAACTAGTATAAAAAAAGAGCGATTTTGTTAGTTTGCTTTAAGTCGACTAATGTTTACTGTCATTTCTGCAGCAAAGCAGATTTCTGATTATCACAGGATCAGCCATTTTGACGAACTTCATGAGTGGGAGTGCCCGCCAATTCTGCCAGTGAGCAAGTGGAGTTTACATGTAAAATTCCGATCTCTTGCACTGGTAAGTGAACAAACAGTTCGTTTTATTTAAAAAAAACAGTAACTGTACAAGTATATGTTTTGACTGAGGCTATGCCATCATAATGATGCGACGAACTGTTGGTTAATTAGGCTTTAGACTGTGGGTTTTATGTTCAGCTCAACTTTTTCAGTTTTCTTTAATGGTGAATAATGTTAACCAGTATAAAAAAAAGAGCGATTTTGTTAGTTTGCTTAAAGTCGACTAATGTTTACTGTCATTTCTGCAGCAAAGCAGATTTCTGATTATCACAGGATCAGCCATTTTGACGAACTTCATGAGTGGGAGTGCCCGCCAATTCTGCCAGTGAGCAAGTGGAGTTTACATGTAAAATTGAGATATCTTGCGCTGGTAAGTGAACAAACAGTTCGTTTTATTAAAAAAAACAGTAACTATACAAGTATATGTTTGTGACTCAGGTTATTTAGTCAATGATGCTGACGAATTGGGGATTAATCAGGGTTTCAGTTTCTTTCATGCTGAGTAAGTAACGTTAGGATTAAAAATAAAGATTTTTATTAGTTTAGAAGTTAGAAGCGACCAAACACCTCCACGTTTTCCCTAAAAAAATTATTGTAAGTTAAGTGGTTGCACTCAATTCATTTTATCTACATTTAAACAAATGCATTAAGTTGAACTAGTTCAACCTAATGCATTTGTTTAAATGTACTAAAATCAATTGTGTGCAACCACTTACGATAATTTTTTTTAGTAAATTCAACGAATAATTTTTTTTCAGTGTATTTAAATACAGTTACACGACCAAGTATGGTGACAAAATGAAACGTGGCGCTTTTCTTAGCGGGTTAAAAGGATAACTATAATGTATGGTGGAATAGCACTTGGGACTCGGGAGCACTTCGACTCGGTGCAGTAATATCGAAGTGCTCCCGAGTCCCAAGTGCTATTCCGCCATACATTATAGTTATCCTTTTTACCCGCTAAGAAATGCGCCACGTTTTATTTTGTTACCATACTTGGTCGTGTAACTGTATTTAAATGGGGAAAACGTGGAGGTGTTTGGTCGCTTCTAACTTCATCTCTGTTTGGTTCCTAATGAATGAACTGGGCTAAGCTAAGTGCTATCAAAGTGTCGCCGCGTGCCAGAGCGATTGAGTGCACGCACTGAGACGAGAGAGGTATGTATCAACTCGTCTTAGTTAAGGGAATGACATAGTTTAATATGAAAAAACGGTGGAGTGTTCCTTTAATGAAGACTGTTTTTATTTTTGTTACTGTAATGTTGTAGTATCTTTGTTTGAATATTTTTTTCTTACTTTCTTTTTAGGTCGATCCTGTTTTTCAGCTAAACGGTTCATGCTGTGTGTGGATCAAAACATTATACTTGACAACATCCACTCCTTCATTTCCGCCCTGTGCATGATGTTTGGGAGCTATTATATCTTCAACATCCATTACCCATCAGAGCTGGCATCAACCCTGGAGTTTCTGCAGAGGTATGTCTTCTTGGATAGGCTTTATGCAACAATTTCACTTTATTGAACTTAAAAAAATTAAGGTACTCAGACTCTTACGCCGGTTTCACACCGCAAGCGTCATCAGCGCGTATTTTTTTCGGCGTCCATGTTAATCAATGAGTGTATTCACACCGCACGCAGAAGTGGCGCGGCAGCGCGTAGCAGGAGCAGAGCAGGAACAGCAGTGCCGCGATAGTTTCGGCGCCTAGTCTATTTTTAACGTGCCGCTTACGCTGAATTAAAGAGACAATGCATTGATCATGGCCAAAATACACCGCAGTTTTACCCAAAAAGCGCATTGATGATATCTATTGTGTTTTAAACAGTCAATCAAATGACCAAAAGCAATTTAAAAAGAAAACAAATGTCCAAAAACAAACTTGTTTGCCCGAACAATAAAAACAAAGATGAACCAAAAGTTATATAAATGAAATTATTAATAAAATAAGCTTCTTGACAAGTCTTTTCTCTTAAATGTATTTGAAAACGAAATAAAGCAATGCCAACTTATCCAATATAGATATACTCTGTCTGTACAAAACCCGCGGTTCAGCGTGTCCTGCTCCTGCTCACCATATGCACTGCTCCTGCGCTGCTTACGCTCTGCTAATGCGTGCAGTGTGAAACCGGCGTTACGCTGTTGACGTAACATATACATTACAACGCAACAGTGCAACTCTTCCAAAATGCCAGAATGCCGGCTTACCGTTTGCCGACGATATTCAGTTGAGCACCACGATGCATGCGTGCGATTCGTTCCTTATTGGAGGACTTGGAAGCGTTGCATTGTTTATGTTGCGTCAACAGCGTAAGAGTCTGACACAGGCTAGAAAAAAATTGTTGAATAAAGTCGTTATTTTTGTTTGTTTTGCCTACAAAATGTATTCTCGTCGCTTCATAAAATTAAAGGACAACTCCGGCGCAAAATGAACCTGAGGTGTATTAACACATTGGTACCAAGTCGGCCGTTCTCTGGGATTTGTTTTCATGATAATCAAATGTAAGAGTTTTATCTCTAAAAACTGATTAGCTTATTACGCTAGTATATGGGGCAGCAACTAAGTCAAAATAAATCGCTAGTTAATAACACTAACAAGGCTCAAAATAGCCTCACACTAACACGGTAGCATAATGAGGGGTCCCTACATGCAAACCGAAGCATTGAGAACTTTGTAAGTGTACAGACAGTTTAATAAGAAGATACTTTATAAAGACAACACTTCGCGTATCTTCTTATTAAACTGTCTGTACACTTACAAAGGTCATTATTGCAATATAAACATATGAAATGGCCTTTTATTTTATCATTGATTTTTAACTGGAGTCACTGATAAACTGCAGATGTCTGATTGACAGGCCCAGCTATTATTAAAGGGTTCGTTCAAGGGATACTTGCCCTAATGTCTTTCCAAACCCATAAGACATTTGTTCATCTTTGAAACGCAATTGAAGCTTTTAATTAATGCTTTTTAATGAAATCGGAGAGATTTCTGTCCCTCTATTGACAGCTACGCAACTACCACTTTGACGCATCAAAAAGTTCATGAAGAGATTGTAAAAACTAATCCATATGAATTGAGTGTTTTAGTCCAAATTTTCACATCACTTTATTTGATGAACAGATTTATTTAGGTTTTTATTCACATATAAACGGTCAGCAAACACAAACAAATTCAACCAGCCCTGCTTGATGCACAAGAACAAACCTCATTGGTTCTTGAGAAAGCTCAAACAGGCTGCCTGGTTCTCGCATGTCAAGTGAACATGCTTGAGCTTCTATTTACCACAACTGATGTGTAAGCTGATGAATATGTGAATAAAAGACTAAATTAACTTCAATTCAGATTAGTTTTTCAATCTCTTTCAACTTTTTGAAGCAAAGTTTCAGTTGTGTAGCAGTCAATGTAAGGATCAGATATCTCAGATTGCATTAAAAAATCTTAATTTAAGATCTTAAGAAGACTTAAGAAAGAACTAAAGTCTTACGGGTTTGGAACGACATGAAGGGTGAGTAATCAATGACAGCATTTTTGGGTGAACTAACCCTTTAATAACTAAAATATTTTATTTATCTTGAATAAAGAAATGTAAGTTATTTTTTCTGTTAATAAAACTATTTTATAATTAATAAGTTGCCTGTTTTTCTTCTTTCCCAAGGTGTTTTTTCTCCATCAACCCAGAGAAGGGCACCAAAGTGGAGAATACACAAACTTCACGTCTCAATGTGAACCCAAGAGTCCTTTAATTCAGGAACTTTCAGATCATGAGTGACGCGATGTCTGAAACTATGGACATTTGTTTGTACTTTACTCTGAATAAGGTTTGTTTCAGCTTCTATGCTCAGTTCTGAAGATAATTTTTTCAGGCGAGTTTGTATGCAACTTAGTTTTATTGCTCTTATATTTTGTGATATTGTCCTGTAGATCAGTTTGCAGAGTGATATTGTGCTGTACATCAGTTTGCAGAGATTAATTGTTTAACAAATATTCTCTTTCTTGCCCTCTCCTTCTCTATTTTTCATTTTTACTCTTTTTCTCATCTTTGTTTCCTTCCATCTCTTTACCTCCATCTTTTCTCTATCAGTTCCAATGAGATAATTAAGCTGTACATATTACAAATGTGTATGTTGTGCTGCTTTAATATTAATAAAGAAGGCAAGACAAAAGGCAGAAAATTGATGTTTTTATGCAGTTTTGTACTGAAATGCACAGTTTAAAACTATAAAGTTGTTTACACTACAGTGACTGTCATTTTTACAAAATTATTCTGGCAACCACAGCTGCCAAATTATGTTTGTAAAAACAACAGGATTTTTTTGTATAAACAAACTTAAAGTCTGTATTTCTTACAGTAAATCCCTGTAAATTTTACAGGATTTTTTTACAGTGACTGTAATTTTTACAAAATTATTCTGGCAACCCAGCTGCCAAATTTTTTTTGTAAAAACGACAGAATTTTTTTTACAGTGTAGAGAACGAGTGGAACGTAGTTTATCAAGTGGTAGTTCCCACTGTTTTTCACCAGCAGGTTTTGTCATTGGTGAATGATCACTTGTTGTCAAGACATTTAGGGATAACAAAAACCTACAACCGTTTCCTTCAAAAAAAATGTTTGGTATGCAGTGCCGCTGCTAGCCATTTTGGTGCCCTAAGCATAATTCCTTTATGATGCCCCCCACCCCGACCCCGAGGGAAAAAAAACGTTTGTTTTTGCCAGTTTAACTTTTTATTACCAAACATATAACTCAATACCAATAATAACACAATAGCAACATCACAGTATAAAACTTAAGAACACTAAAAAGAGAAAGTAAAATCTTCACAGCTTTGCTGACTTTGTAAACATACACTAGGCTACACAACACACACACATTTGAAAGTGCAAACTTTTCTTCAGTAAACAATAGCAAAATAAAAAAATTCTCAAAATAATCCAGACATGTTTTTTCCCAAATTCAATGTCACTTTGAATAAATTACATTTATTAGACAAAATATTCAAACAAAGAATCTTATACCGGAAAAAATTATAAACATTTAAAACTGAAAGCATGGCAGCCAAGGAGTTCTCCCCCTTTATTCCTTATTTATCAACTATTTGATAAATCTAATCTAATCTAACATAAAAGCATAATAGAATGAGGTGCAATAATGCACACAATTCAACAGTAATGTTTGCTTTATATCATTCATAATGACTAATATATATATATATATATATATATATATATATATATATATATATATATATATATATATATTTAACAGGAATTGTTAGCCTACCATGTGCACTGCACTGACTGCTAACGTTAACTTTTACTGAGAAGGTATTAACCACCGTCACGTCAAAATAAACCATAAACTATTGCTCAATATCTAAAGAAAGATAGTAAAGAGAGTAACAGCTAGCTGGCGTCAGTTATTTGTAAAATAGGTAATGTTTAACAGTAAAATCTCAATTTAGTTTGCACCGAAGTTATAAGTTATAACATAGTTTGCTAACATTAACGTCAGCAAGTTCGAGGCGCGTTACGATTAGCAGCAGCACATGCAGCACATTTCCCGAATTTAAGAATGATTAAACATGGACTTATCTGCAAGTGATGCACGGGCATCATCTCGCAGTTTCTTTTTCTTTCTTTTCTCAGATCCTGACTCCTGCTGTCTTTTCGGGGCCATTTCCAAAAAAGTTGCCTACTGTCTGTCTGTCAAACTTCGTCAGGCGCCCGCGCGAACGCGTCCTTCGCATTCGCAAAGGCGCCCGAGCGAACAACCGGCACGGACCATCAAACGGGGGGCGGGGGGCGGTACTTTCTAGACTAGAGCAATTAAATTATCTTGTTCCCCCTTTTTTGTTACATATACATGGCTAAAATTGCCTAATAATATTTCTATAGGCTAATGAAATAATATCGGCATTATAATAATTTTTTTCATTAGGCTATTTTTGGTGCCCCCTCAGCACTTGGTGCCCTACGCACAGCGCGTGATGCGCGTGGTGGGAGCGGCGGCGCTGTTGGTATGGTCTTAAGCGCGATGTGATTCAGGATTGTAAGACCTGTCACGTTTGTCAATACGCAGGAAAACCTAACCAGGTGATTCCACCGGCTCCTTTGATTTCAATTCCTGTGTTGGGCGAACCCTTTGAACACGTGATAGTGGACTGTGTGGGTCCATTACCAAAGTCAAAATCTGGCAACCAGTTCCTACTTACGATCATGTGTACCGCTACCAGGTACCCAGAGGCCATTTCACTTCGGAAAATTACAGCCAAAGTGGTTGTTAAAACTTTAACAAATTTTCTCTTGACTTTCGGTTTACCAAAGGTTATTACAAAAATACTTAGACATGACTCCCACGCCCAGTCGTCAGACCAAAAGAGTACAAAATTCAAGTAAACGTTTTATTAAGATAAGGAAAATAAACATATATAAGATTGAATATTGTCAGAGTAACAGAAACCAGTAGGTGTATAAACTTAAGGAAGACCCAAGGCCCAAAATAACAAACAAAACGAATAAACAAAATATTCAAAGTATCCAAATCAAAATCCAACTAAATACCCTCAATACTCTAACAAAACAGAACGAACGTGATTTCAAAAGAAAAGGGCAGGTCAACCCTACAAAACACCACTGAAAATAAAACAAACATAACACAATCTAAATCAAATACAATAATGGTCTGACGGCTGGAGAGAAGACAGGAGAAGTGCGACCGGCCCGGAATCGCAACAGCTCACTTCAGAGAGCGGAAGCTCTAGTTTTAAACCCACGGCAATTAGGGGTGGAGCCATCCCACAGCTGATCGGAGGATCCTGCTGAGAACAAACAGCAATAACAAAAAAAAAATAAAAAAATAAAAAAATATACAAAATCAAAACATTTTATACGAAACTACACATAATTCCGTAACCGATCAGGGCACCATTTTTTTTTTTTTTTATCTAAACTGTGTTTTCCAGTCGTTAAATATTACACATCGTATATCTAGCGTGTATCATCCCCAGAGTCAGGGAATGTTAGAGAGGTTCCACCAGACACTAAAATCAATGTTGAAGAAATATTGCATTGAGACTGGAAATTAGTGGGATGAGGGGGTCCCATTGCTTTTATTTTCAATTCGAGAAACCGTGCAGGAATCTCTTCAATTTAGTCCATCAGAGTTGGTCTTTGGGCATGCGGTGAGAGGTCCTCTGAAAGCCCTGAAAGAGAGGATGTTAGGTATTGAGAATAGTGAGAAAACAAATGTGCTAGATTATGCAAGTAAGTTCTGTGAACGACTACAGAAAACTTGTACACTAGCCCGAGAATCTTTGTCTAAAGTTCAGGGGGAAATGAAAGCGCGTTATGACAAATGTGCAGTGGGTAGATCTTTTGCCGTTGCTGATCAAGTTTTGGTCTTACAAGTCTTACTTCCCATTCCTGGATCTGCATTATCTGCACGATTTTCTCGACCATATGTGATCCTAGAGAAAAAGAGTGAAACCGATTATGTGGTGCGAACTCCTTATAGGAAACGTCAGAAGCGAATATGCCATATTAATATGCTTAAAGCTTATCATACTAGAGCTGGCTCTAATACAGAATCTCTTACCATGAAAAATAAAAAATTCTGTTGTCTTTCCAGTAGGTGTTGCCTGTGAGATGAGTCCAGCTGTTGAGCAGCAGGATGCTGATCTGGATGGTGTACTGGAGTCTGATATGCTGTTATTATCAGCCAGGCTATCAAACTCTGAAACTCTTGCAGAGTTGTCAAATTTTTTAGCTCATCTTAATGCAGGTCAAAGGCAGGATGTTGTAGGACAAATTTTATTCTATCTTAGGTGACGTTCCCACACTTACACCACTGATTCTTGAGAGTCAGGACAAAACATGTCCCACATAGAAAAGTCTAATTTATAGCAAAAATTAAGAAATTAATCATGATTGACATACTTACAATGTTAAATCTAAAGGAATTGTATATACACCTATCTGATTTTTAGAATAACCCTTTTTATCTTTTTGGGGAAAATTTGTTTAAATGTACGGTCTGCGGTTAGAAGGTCCATGTTATTGCACTTGTCTTCAGCAAGAGGTCACAATATTAACCATCCCAAAAAACTTTAAAAAAGCTCTACAATTGTGAAAACATATATCAAATAAAAAATAAGGGATATAAATATAAAAAAACAATGCATGAAGTGAACATCACACAATATTTTCCATAAAAATCTGCCTATTAAAGTTGTGTCCTCAGTTTCTGTCAACTCCGTCAGATTTTTTCATAAAGCTCTTTAAATCAGGAAATAGCATGGTCAGCTATATCCCTGAGAACCCCTTTTCATCTCCCTGCCTGTGGTGAATGCAGCACTACCACACATGCTCTGGTGCGTTTTAAATTTTTTTATATTTTAGACAAACAATGTCAATATTCCTATGGTCACAGCTGCACCATGTCAATACCATCTTTCTGTTAAGATACTTTTTTTAAACCATAGTGGATTGAATTTAAGCAATTGACAAATCCACCAATAACCTCTTAATGTGCGAATATAATATTATTTGTGAATATAGTGAAGGGTTAAACTGTTATTTCAGGGTTTTATTTACACATAAATGCACATACATAGCATGCATTACATTATTTAACCATACACATCTGACTTGTAGAGAATGGGCAAGCAGTGGTCTGCGTATTGTGTAACGTGTAACTTTGCCAGCACTTTAATATATTTATTTATATGTAGAGACAGAGATAGAGAAATGAGAAGCCAGTGTAGGGCTGGGCGATACGGGCAAAAAAAATTATCACGGTAATTTTTTTTTAATATCAGTCGATATCGATAATTATCATGATAAATGTCAAATCTTTATTTCTTTCAAGTTTAAAGGCAGATTTTTGCTCCTAAGTGAAAGATGTAGAAAACAGAGCGTTAATTGTGGTTTTAAACTACTCTTTATTGTCAGAACATATCATGACAAACAGGTGAACATTTCACAAATTGGAGGTAAAACATTCAAACATTTTTTGTCAACACCGTCAGTTTTTCCGTCAACACCGTCAGATCTTCGCCAACAGCGTTGGATGTATGTTTTTGTTAATTTTTAAAAAAATAAAAAAAGAATTCTTCCTTCAGTTTATGTTGTTTTTGTAATAAAGGACCATCTGATCTACATCCTCTTATGTTTTATTTATTTAAGGAATTTGTTTTTACAATATTGAAATTAAAATCAAAGTTTGAAAATGCAAATATTTAGAAATCTGAGTTTTCAGAATAGTGTGACATCACAACTTAAATTTATATATTGTAATTTTTTTACATAGAGTAACTAAACACTATTACAATATACTTCAGAACTTTAGATTCTTGTTGGATTTGAAGAATTAAAATTTTATACTTTTTAGTGTGTCTGACGGAGTTGACACAAATCCAGTTCTGAAGGGAAACATGTTTATTTGTTAAAAATGTGTTTTTATTTAGAACCTGTTCCTTTACATGGTTAAATAGCTAAGACCTTTCTCTGCAGAAACATATAACTCTAATTGATATAGTGTGTATTTAAAAAAAAAAGTTTTTTAAAAAACACCCTTATAGGATTAATGCTGTTAAAAGAGCTATAATGAACAGGAGACTCAGTATTTGTGGGAGAAGGGATTGGCCAGTCCTAGTGTTAGTCCCTGGAGTTCCCCGTGTCTCTTAGTGCAGAAATCAGATGGCACTAAACGTTTCTGTACTGATTATCGACGTGTGAATGCTGTAACAATACCGGACTGCTTTCCATTACCGAGGATGGAGGACTGCGTGGATAGCATAGGATCAGCAAAGTTTGTTAGTAAATTCGACCTATTCGATTGACACGTTTGGCTTGCGTAACGCCGCTGCTACATTTAAAAGATAGGTCAATTTAGTACTTGTTGATGTTCCTAACTGCAATGCATATCTTGACGATTTGTTTATTCACAAAGTTGGTCAGAGCATGTATCGTTACTAGGAACTGTGTTTAAGTGTCTAGAGAAGGCATCCCTTACACTTAATCTTGCTAAATGTGAGATTGGGAAAGCAACGGTGACCTATTTAGGTAAACAGGTGGGTCAGGGTCGGGTGCACCCTTTGTTAGCAAAGATTTCAGCTATTAGTGAGTTTTCCTGTGCCAACTTCCAGACATGAGTTGCGTAGGTTTAGGCATGGCCGGTTATTACCGTTGTTTATGCCAGAATTTTTCATCTGTTGCAACTCCATTAACTGCTTTACTTAGCCCTTCAAATCAGTTTGTATGGTCACACGAGTGTCAGAATGAAATTTAATAAACATCAGCGTAACTTCTAATCGAAAAAGAACCTCTAGCTTTACTGTTGGCTCTTCAACATTTTGATGTGCATGTCGGTTCTACTGTCCTTCCTGTAACGGTTTACACAGACCATAACCCTCTGACTTTCTTCAACGCATGTACAACCAGAACCAGATATTGATGAGATGGTCCCTCATTATTCAGAATTATAATCTGGAAATAAAGTATAAAAAGGTGTGGATAATGTGGTGGCAGATCCTCTATCCCGGGTTTAACCCCCTGAGGTCGGCTATCGCGCCGGCGCGATAGGCTCGTTTTTTTCCTTATCAGTGCAAAAAAAATTAAAAAAATAAATAATTTTTATCTTATATGCTTGTGTTATACATCAATCGATCCTGTTAAGTGTGTATTTTTTTTTTGTGTATGCTCATAATAAAAACAAAGTGTTGTGCTTTTCGCCAAATAAAGAAAAATAAACAAGATGCGAGTTCTGCCTCCTCTCTGTCAGTGAAGTCAATTCTGAAACGCGTCCAAAAATGAACCGTAACTCAGCGAATACTCAGTCAAACACTCAGTCAAACAGGCATACAGACACACAGGCATGAAGCTTGAATTCTCTTCTTTTAAATGAAGTAATTTTTATAAAAAACAAATATTCTCAGTTTATGTAATCTGTATGAAAAGAGAGAGATGTCAGTCGTTCTCTTCTCAGCTAATTATTTTTAATGTGACTCCGCCCACGGAGAGCACGCGCTATTCAAACGCAAATGACTGAGGCGATCCCATACAAACTGTGAACGCCCACATATCAGCTCGAGAAAACACATCAAGTTTATTCAGATCATTGTACTTGTTTACACTGTCTCGCGGCGCTGTGAGGAATAGTGGAAAATGTACCTCAGAAGTGCTGGTATTTCGAGGAGCAACGGATCCTGAGAATACTGTAGTAAGTTTTTTTCATTCTCAAGTGAATCGCGTTTCTGTGTGTGAATGAATGAAAGGCAGAGATGCGCGCTCGCAAAAAGACTGTTTAAATTTGAATCGCATTTCTGTGTGTGAATGATCCGCTTTTAGCAAACTATACTGAGAGGACAAAAAAAATCGACTGAAATATGTTGAAATAAAATGTATTTGTATAAGCAACGTATTAAACTGCAAATTAACATTTATATTTCTTATATAAATGAAAGACCTATGTTACAGACATATGAAAGACAACATTTCGTTGACTAGTTTTGGATAGATTATACATTTTTACTGTAAAATATTTGCCACCTCAAATAAGCTTTTGTTTGCCAATTTTTGCTCATATGTTAAATATAGTATGTTTTGTCAAAAATAAAGTAATCAAATAATATGTTATTAGTGTTTTTCCCAATGTAGCCTAGGCTATATTCAAAGTAATGAATCCTTAACTTTGAAATATGTATGATATAAAATGTATACTTTAGTTTTTACAAAGAAAGATTGCACCTGAATTGTTGTTGTAATTGTAACCTTTTTAATAAAAAAATATATTTACAAGGTAGATGTAAACTTTTCTTTAAATAATTTTTATTGTGTTTTATTAGTGACAAATTTGGGGAGAGGATACATATTCCAAAACTGAAAATACAGTATGAGAATTAACTGCACAATTACTAGACATGGAAAAATAAAATGAGATGCTTCCAACTGTGAACCAATTTGGTAGAAATATATATATATATATATATATTTGTATAAGCAACGTATTTGTATAAGCAAAGTGACACACAACGGTGAGTCACTTGTGGCTCAGTGACACACCTGAATGAATGGCTCATTAAGTATGCGGGCCCCATTGTCTCCTCAGGTGTGAACCACTAAATATGCATGATCGTTGACGCCCACTCGCATATGGCCTTTACAAACAAACAGTGTCTTGCAAAATTTAAATCAATGTATTGTTTTATGTGAATGATTAGGTAGGATGATTTTCACATCATTTTGAAGAAAAAGCTCTAGGCGACGACATCCATTAGTCAAAAGTCTTATTGACACATATTTAGTATGTGTTTTGTGGCCTTATTTCAGAAACTTTAGTTTTTTCAATAACCATGCATAAACATTCTCTCAAAAATACAAACATGTACATACATGTTGCTCACATATTATGATAGTCCTGTTAATTACACCTTTGCCATTAATATGTTTATAAGCAACTGAAAAAAGCACAAATGTCAGGGCATGTCAGAACATCTCAAGGACCCCAAAAACACCTTAGACCCCAGAGGGTTAAAGAGGTGTGAGTTGACCATAATTTGGGTTCTTTTGTCAAACTCTATATTATGTATTGAAGTTTGTTTTTAAGGGGGTGGGTGTTACGTCTGCGTTGTATTTTGGTTGTTTTCTTTTCCCCCCTTTCTTTTGTTCTGGGCTGTCCTTATTCTTAGGTCTCACGATTGGTTGGTCCTCACGTCAATCATGATTAGTCAGCGTGACGACATCCTCCCCAAAGAACCAATCCGAACTCACCTTCTCCGTATAAAGACTTGGAAGTGACGAGAGGTAAGGAGGGGTGTGTTTTCTCTCATTTGACTGATGTCTTGTTGTTTGTCACTAGCCTCGATTGTTTCTTATTTTATTTCTCAAGTTTGTATTGTTTGATTATTTCTGTACGTGACTTTGTTGGTCTTTCTTCAATCTTCCCAAACTCAGAGAGGAGGGATAGTTAGTCTGTCACGTGACCTACACGATGCAACACGTTAAAGTTTGAGTTTGTTTATACACATCCGGTAAGGAGCGCATGCTACCTCATGTATTTATGTTTGTTACTTACTGTAGTTTAGTTGGCGATCCGTTGCCGAAGAATTGTTTATTTTCATGTTTTATTTCTTTGTTAGTTTAGTAATATTAAAGGGGTTAAGTTAATGTTTTGTTATGTTTATTTCTTTGCTTTAGTACCGCTCATTGTCCCTCTCCTGTATTATTTGTACATTCTGTAAGTATTTCTTTATTCACTTCGACACTGTAAAACAATCGGGTGTATTATTTTGGCCTACTAAAAAGTATTTAACCATATCTGTCTCTGTCTGATTCATCTCAACACATAAGTTATCAGAACCTGATTTCTTTTCTTTTTAGTTATTGATCTAAATTTAACACTTATATGTTACTTACCCTATTACCCCTGGACCTCTTTAAAAGGGAGACGTAACAGAGACACTGGAAGGAGGATATCGCTGGAGACATTGTGGAAAGGGAAGCCAGGGAGATCGCTGGAGACAGTGAGCATAGTCCGCTTCGTGTAAAACGAGACCAGACAATGAGCTGGGGTGAGGTGTCTGTATTTATAGAGGCAGTAATGAGGGTGATGATGAGGTGCTGGTGTGAGTGATTGGGAATGACATGCAGGTGGGAACCAAGGAGAGTGATGGGAGATGTAGTGCAGATCTGTGACAATGTTTTCTAAAAATTGTAATTGTAGTGTACAGTTTTTTTTATTACAAGAGGGTAAAATCCGCAGCTCAGTATTCACTAATCATTAGTACTTTTAAATAAGCTACTTTTTTACTCTTTTCAAGTAGTTTTTTGGACAAGTACTTTTTACTCTACTCACACTATATTTTTTGGAATGTATTTTTTTCAGTACTCTTTCCACCACTGCACACTTTAAACTATTTGAGGAGAGTGATACAAATGAACAATTAAAAGCACACTGTAATGAACAGACATGTTTGGCATCTACTTTAACTTATCTTTCACCCTTTGTAATAGTTGTGTGTGAGTCCCTCAGTTGTCCTCGATGTGAATAGATAGATCTCAACATCATAGTCACTTTTGGAATGGGTTCAAATATTCAAAATATGCTGGAAAACCAAACTATTTACAGGACCTGGATTTTTCTTAAGAACAGTGGTCAGTTTAACTGCTCAGGACAAACAAGTGACAAATAAACATAAAAAAAAAAAAAAAAAAGTCGTTGATCATCCAAGTAACGACACAGAATTAAGAATGAAAACAAAGGTCACTTTTAAATCTTTTTTTTAATTTGTTTTTTATGTGGCTATAATTTTTACTAAATGTAAACATGTGTTAAGTGAAATAGCTTAATCAGGGCAGTACTTAAAAAACAACAACTCCCTCTTATTTATTTCAGATTCTGCAATGTGATGTAAACTTTTGACCACAACTGTATGTGTGTGATGGAGTCAGTACTGCAGTGAACAGTGACATCAGTGAGATCTCATCCTGTGGAAAGTGCCACTATTGGTTCAAAGGTTCTCGCCGCAGTCCTTCTGATGAATGGTTGGGGCTGGGACACATAATACATTGTACAGTTCTCATTGTTTAAGCACAGGTTAGAGTGATGCAACATGACATAATGTAATAATACAAAGCAAGTTTTTCCAACAAGATTGGAAATGATCAAAGCAAGTCAAAGTGCTTTCTTGCCGTTTCAGTAACTGAATAAAATACAAGTTAACATGGGTAACTGAATGGTATTCAAACAAAAACTCTTTCTGTCTGTGTTACCTAATTGGTGACTCTGTTCTTTGAAGAGCAATAGTATTCGAGAAGAATGGCAGCATTTACCACCTGGCCTAAAAACAGTCATATTTATACACAGTAAATTACATCATAATAAAACTAAGTACATTGTAGATTTCTAAACAAACAAAAGGAGCAAAGTATGTTGCTAAAACACCTTTTCTGCCTTGTCTGCCTCACATGTAGGGCTGTGCGATATGATATATATCGTATGGACAATATAAAAAGTCTATTGTTTCATATTATGCTCTATCGTTTATATTGTGGTGTCGCAAAAAACATCGTTTACAACAAAACTTTTTCATAATTTGGATGAATGCAATCTTAAACGCCAACCATGGGGATGCAGGCAGAAACTGTCACAGTGTCTGGTTTGTGTTTCCCCGGGTGTCCACTAGAGGTCTCTCTCCCTCTTCGTGATTGAGGAAAAGTCACGAAAACTCATACCACTGGATCTATAAGGTGACGGAGTCGTTCTGTCACGGGGACACACAGGGAAATAGGTAGATCCAAAAGCAGTGTGATGGTAATGATTTATTAAAGCATAATCCAATTCGTCATCATCCAGACAAGGTTCAAAATCCATGTTAGCAATCCAAAATCCAAAACAACAATAAACAAAACAAGAACAGACTAGAAACAGAACTCAGAAGTGTGGTGACAATATACTCCGTGACATGGACTGAAACAGACAGGGTATTTATACACAGAAACGAAACAATGTAATGGGAAACAGCTGCGTGCAATGATGAGTGATGAGAACAGACAAAGGATCGTGGGAAATGCAGTTCCAGAATGAATGGTGACAGTAAGGGAGAGAGACCTCTAGTGGACACCCGGGGAAACACAAACCAGACACTGTGACAGAAACGTGAATAACATGGCGGGGAGACAGGACCGGGTGGAGGACCAGCCAAGACAAACTGAGGAGTTTGTTCCTAAACGAAGGGCTACCTCTGTAGCATGGGCATGGTTTGGTTAACTTTCTATATGTTTGGTTGACTATTTTATTTTGATAATGAACATGCTGCGATGTCAAGTTAGCAATGCTAGAACATGTGCGGGTGTGAGGCGTCGGCATGATCACAGGAATTTTTGCCCTTCTGAGGAACCTGTTACTTCATAATTTATGGTCATACGGATAGAAGCAAAAAATTATTCAAAACTGTAAAGCTTTTGTAAAATACAGAAAACAAGCACAATGCCATTTTCTGCTGTCTCGGTTTCCTTAACATGAACTTTGGACCCCATCGCATGAACCGAGCTCAGCAGAATTTTTCCTTTCGCTTTGTTAATCTGTAATTATTTAAGTGAAATAGCCTATATTTTGCATTTAGGCCTATATATTAGTTATATATATATTTAGTTTTATTCTGTTTTCTCCATTCACAGAAGTGCTTTAAGTGCGTGATGTGACGTTGTGTGAATCAATGGGTTCCCAAACCAGGGGTTCCCAAACTTTTCCATGACAAGGCCCCCCAAATACCACTAGGTTCTGGCCAAGGCCCACCCTTTTGCATGATGTGTTATTGAACCCATCGACAATACTACGGAAAATGTAGAAATAAATAAATAAAACATCTAGGTGGACATAAGATTATGTGATGGTGTTTGATACCAGAAAGATTATAGAGATGCACCGATTACAATTTTCTAGGCCGATCCCGATTTTTCATTGAGTTTGACCTGCCGATACAGATTTTAGGCGATTCCGATTTCATTTTTTCAAATCACTTTACAGCACACACACACTAATATTTATTTTCTATATATATATATATATATATATATTTTTTTTTATAAAACACCACTTTTACACAAACTGATTAATAAAAACAAGTTTAAATGGGTAAATTTTCAATAAATATTTTTTATTTATTGCAAAAATAGACGAGCAAAAATAGACGATCACACGACGCTTCTGCTTGACGCTCACCATAGATATATACACTAGATATTGCCTTGGCTACGGCAGTTCATTGGAACGAATGCGTCAATAGAGCCGCCATCTTGGAACAGGGGAGCCCCTCCTCTTTAATGCATCAGCGTCAATGTAGGCAAAGGTCTAACGGAAATAAAAACACCATAAATCGTCATGAATGCGATTTTCTAGTTTTTTTGGTTCGTTCCAACGGTCAGACATATTTATCATTGAGTCCAGAGAAAATGTAAGGTTTTGATATTAAGATAATCTACTTCTTTTTCAAAATATAATGCATAGTGCTAGTAGGCCTAAGTTTATTAGTCACATTCTTCCACATGAGTAAACTTAGAATGAACTATCGCTACTTACCTTAGCCTACTGCATGCAAAATGGCTACAATGCTGTGGCTACAATGCTGTGACAAACTTTTGAAAGATGATCAGGAAAATTCAAAATGGATGGGGTCGCTCCTTGCCGTAAACGGATGGTCTGTCCAGTCCAGTCCAGTCCTGTCAAAATCTTCAGCCCGAAAATGACAGCTGCACAGTAAGGTGCGGTCTTTTGGCTCGAAGCCCTCTCTCCTGAGTGCTATTGTCCATGACTGACGTCTCTGTTTATCACTTGGGAATCTACAAACAAAACAAATCCATAAGTCTATAGTATTTTTAGTGTACTTCAAGGGACATAGCCAAGTGAGAGCAGAGTAAAGGGCCTGGCTGAAAAGGTTTGTTCCCGGTTCTTTGTTGTTGTAAACCTGTTGTTTTTTCCGGGGTTTTTTTCGTCACGTCGTAGCTCATCAGATACAATCGGGGTAAACAGCCAGAACCAGTATGTTTGGATAAACTTGTTCAGGTGGACGTTTTAACTTAAAGGGATAGTTCACTTTGAAATAAAATTTTGGTATGTTTTAGCTTACCTCAAGGGCATCCAAGATGTAGGTGTCTTTTTTTCCGCAGTAGTTTCAATTTTGATATTTTTAGGTCAAACCGTTCTTGTCTGTCAGTCAAATAATGCAGGTCTATGGTCACCACCTCAAAGAGCAAGCACAGAGTCCAAATTAAAACAATTCCACATCTTCCAAATTAAACAATTCCCCATCGTAAGTACACATTGATGGCCTAAGACACGAAACGAGCGGTTTGTGTGAGAAAACGAACAGTATTTATATCGTTGTTATCTCTTGAACACAGCCGCGTCCAAATGATCTGAGGGCGCGGGCGGGTATAGATATATACACTAGATATCGCCTTGGCTACGGTTTCGTTCCAATGAACTGCAGTAGCCAAGGCGACATCTAGTGTATATATCTATACCCGCCCGCGCCCTCAGATCATTTGGACGCGGCTGTGTTCAAGAGGTAATAACGATATAAATACTGTTCGTTTTCTCACACAAACCGCTCGTTTCGTGTCTATTGAATAGAGACCAAAACAACTGTCCACATTTCCAACATCTTACGATCATATTACATTGATATAAATACATTCTGTTTATTGTCGGGTTTCCTAACTGTCAAAAACTAATGGGTAACTAGCTAGCTAACTAGCATGGATTAGCTGCGGTCGTTAACGAAGGACTGAAACAAACCAACGTAGCCAGAAATATAATTTTGTATCATTCAATATCATAAAACACATTCTCACTTGTGAAATGTAATCCCTTGCTGTCTGGTTTTTAGATTCCGTTCGTGTGAACATCCATACGCAGCACAAAAGTCCGGCATCATCCATGAATTCGAAGTACAGGCGGAGATAGCAGCGTTACCTAGCTACTTCCTATGACAAGACCCCTGTTCCAAGATGGCGGCGGTTTAGAACCCCAATGCGACATCTAGTGTTTGTATCTATGGACGCTCATGCGCTGCTCCTGCTCGCGGTGTGAATGCACTCATTGAACATGCACGGCGAAAAAAAATTCCGCTGCTCACGCGCCACTCACGCTTGCGGCCTGAAATGGCCATAATTCACAAGGTTTCCTACATGTGTGTTCCGTGTGCACGTGTGATGCTGATGTTGCACGATGTTAAATCATGCGGCGCCCGAGTGCATTTGACCGGCATAAAATCGGCATATGTCAGACTGAAAATCACGTGAAAATCGGCCAATTCCGGTCACCAGCCGATCAATCAGTTCATCTCTAAAAGATTAGCATTAAAATATAATGTTCAGATAGGCTATGCAACAAATTATTATAATACTATTTCATAACAATACTCATATTAAAAAATATTTTAACGTTTTTTTAACGTTTTCTAACACTTTTTTATTTTTATTTTATTTTACTTGCTGCGGCCCCCGGCGCCCCCTGGCGGCTCCCACTTTGAAAACCCCAGTTCTACACTATCCTGCAATTTTCGCTGGTTTCAAAAAAACAAAAAGCTGCATATTCCCTGCTATTAATTTTCACTGAAATGTAGGCCTAATTGTTTGACATTTGGTGACATATACAGTATATCCTCAGTAAAACTAACGCCGGCGCATTGCCATTGTGACTTACCTATGATGACTTGACAGCTGAGCGTGGGCATTTCACTCACGTTGATATTGCCCTTGTGAAAAAGAAGTGTGCTTAATTATATTGAAAGTGTACTTTTTGTGTACCTCAAATTAGAGATGCACCGATTACAATTTTCTGGGCCGATTCCGATTTCCGATTTTTCATTAAGTTTACCTGCCGATACCGATTTTAGCCGATTCCGATTTCATTTTTTCTAACCACTTTACAGCACACACAAATATTTATTTTATATCTTTTCTGTAATAGAACATTTTACAATTTGCATAGTACATTTTTTTTTTAACAGATAAACGCTATAAAATAGAACTATATAAATTACTCCCAGGTGTGGGTAATTCAAACACATCTAAAGTGCAGTGTTATGGAAGAACCATTTCCTTTTCACATTCAATATCCAATAATTTTTTTATACATGTATTTAGCAAACTAAACGTCTGTATGAAAACAGGGAATGGCGATAAAATAATATATAAATAAAAAATGTAATAAATGTAGCCTTGCAGTATAAAGATATTTCTCAAAGCACACACACACAGGCCTATTGCAATCACTTGTACAAACTGAATAATAAAACAAGTTTAAATGGGTACATTTTCTATAAATATTAGTCTTCGTTTTCTTTTCTGACATAGCCTACTCCAGCTCTTGTTAAAACACGCAAATTCTGTGCATTTTGGGCACTTTTTTGTGAAACCCTATTTAGGCTTTTTTGTCCATAAAAAAGTGTGCTTTCCCTTTAATTGAGCGTGAGCAGTGCAGCAAATAGACTCGGCGGCGAAAAACGCGCTTCACTGCTCGCGACGCTCCTGCTTGACGCTCACGCGCTGCTCCTTTTGTGAATGCACTCATTGATTAACATGCACGCCGAAAAAAAATACGCGCTTGCGGTCTGAATGGACGTAATTCACGAGGTTTCCTACATGTGCGTTCCGTGTGCACGTGTGATGCTGATGTTGCGCGATGTTAATCATGCGGCGCCCGAGTGCATTTGACCGGCATAAAATCGGTATTTGTCAGACTGACCGGCCGGTCGCCGGTCACGGCCGATCCCGTGAAAATTGGCCAATTCCGGTCACCAGCCGATCAATCGGTGCATCTCTACTTCAAATCTTAAAAGTATACTTTTTAAAAGTGCACTTACAGATAATGTAATATCATTAAAATTAAAGGCCACTTATGTGTACACTTAAAGTAATTTAATGACAATATTTTTAAACACACTTAAGTGCACTTTTTAAAATGCACTTTGTAATAAATCTTACTTAAAGGGATACTTCACCTCTGGAAAGATGAATGTGTATTTAAAATAGGTCATTTATGTAGAAGAAATGTGAAATTATTTTTGAATTTGGAGCTTTCAAGACTGAGAAAAGCCAGAAAATGTATTTTTGGCTTATGTGGATGAAAGACAACAACTCCCAGAATGCACTTGCTTCGCTGCCCTAGGAGGCCACTCCCAAGCCACGCCTACCGGTTACAGAGCGCAGTTGAAAACAACAAGGCTAGGCTACTAGTGATGAGTCTCCGTGACGAGTTTGCCCGGGATTTCGAGATCGCCCAAAATGTCCGGGATTCGGCTTTTGCGTTCTACAGTCGCCATTCATTATGTTTACTGTGGCGAGCAGGACGAGGCTGAGGGGCGCGGGAGAAATCGAGGCCGGTGGCGTGATTACTGAGACGCACCGGTCTCGTATCTCTCACGGAGGAGCGGGAATTTTTTCAGCAATGTTAAAACGCACATCGACCGATCACTTGTTTAGCGTTCATGTAAACACTACATTCAGATTCACCAATCGGAATGAATTCAGTTAGATTGAAACAAAAGGTGTGCATGTAAACAATAAATGGCGACTGCAGAAAGCAAAAGCCGAATCCCGGACATTTTGGACGATCTCGACGGCCGGACATGTCCGGGAAAAAGAGGATGATAACCCCTACTACTCAGCTTTCTCCTACTACTCAGCTTTCTCCACAGAACAAGAGCCTGCTAGCTTAGCTTCCAAAGAAAGATGGCTGACACTGTGTACATTCTGTGAGTGAGATCCCACCCTCTATGGGCGGGTTGAAAACAAGCAGGACAGCCCCTCCTACTGGCTGTAGTCTTTAGCCTCTGGCCAAAAAATCCTCTGATGACGCAAAATGACGATTTGTATTATTTATCATACAAGAAGTGTGTTTTCATGGCAGCTGTTTAGTAATTATTTAGTGATTGTCAAACAGGACTGAATGCACTTCTTCAAGGTGCACTTCTTCATTATACAAGAATCTAGGTTATAAGCGTTTTGTGTTTCTTTTCATGATATTCTTAGCACCATATTACAGAGCCTCTAAAAGAAACTTTGCAAGCAAAAAATAAAATTATATATATATATATATATATATATATAGAGAGAGAGAGAGAGAGAGAGAGACAGAGAGAGAGAGAGACAGAGAGAGAGAGACAGAGAGAGGTTGCCAAAATTATTTTAACGGTAAGATTTTTTAAGTCTTTTCTGCTCACTAAGGCTTCGTTTATTTGATCCAAAATACAGCAAAAACAGTGATATTGTGAAATATGTTTACAATTTAAAATAACTGTTTTCTATTTGAATATATTTTAAAATGCAATTTTTTTCTGTGTTGGTAAAGCTGAATTTTCAGCATCATTACTCCAGTCTTCAGTGTCACATGATCCTTCAGAAATCATTCTAATGTGATGATTTGCTGCTCAAGAAACATTTATGATTATTAACAGTTGTGTTCAATTTATTTTCAGTATTATTTGATGAATAGAAAGTTCAAATAAACAGCATTTATCTGAAATATAAAGCTTTTGTAACATTATCACTACCGTTCAAAAGTTTGGGGTCAGTAAGAGTTTATTTTATTTTTTATTTTTTTTAGAAATTAAAGAAATTAACACTTTTATTCAGCAAGGACGCATTAAATTGATCAAAAGTGACAGTATAGACGTTTATAATGTTGCAAAAGCTATCTATTTCAGACAAATGCTGTTGTTTTGTAAAAATATTTCACAATATTACTGTTTTTGCTGTATTTTGGATCAAATAAATGAAGAGACTTCTTTTAAACCATTAAAGAAATCTTACCGCTCTAATAAATTTGGCTACCACTGTATATATACACACAGACTTTCATGTGCCAAACCATTAAACTTCAGGAGTGCACACTGAGCCCATTTCATTTCATTATAGACATTATTTTCATATCATTTTATCTTTATCTTACCGTGTGTATTTATGAAAATGAGTAGCCTTTTTAATATGGCAATACAAATATTGCAGGCTTTCTTCAGGTTATAATAATAATAATATTTTAATTTAATCAAAACAAATGGACACATTTTTACTTTCACAAATTATGTATTTTTGGGAATCTCTTAAGTGAGAACTAGCATTTTACCCATGTTTTTTATTTAGAATACATACAAATGTCATTTACGTCTTTTAGTTGGTCAAGAGATTTAAAGCACCATTTTTGAAGACTGCGCATGTGCGAACATACTCTGCTATGTAAGAATGAGCCAAAGACTGAGTCTGGAAAAAAAGCAAAATAACTGAGAAAAATTAGAAATAGTCCTCAGATGCCATGTCTTTATTTATATCAAAACATCTAGCATTAATTCGATCTCAAACAGTTTCATTAAAAGAAGTTATGTCACAGGTCGGGGTGGGCTCTTAACGACCGACCGTCACCCCTGACTTACACACCACCGTGAGGAGCTAGCCCGCAGGACACAGCAGACAGGACAACCAAAAGCAAGTACAAAAGTCTCTTTATTTAATTAAAACATCTCTTTAAAACAACTACTGTAGTAGCTTCGACGTTCGCCTCAACAGGATTCGAATGGAAGAAGAGGCGGATATGCTTTACAGCTTTAGCGTGTTCTTTACTAGACTCAAACGGAGAGAATGGAGGTGAGTATACTTTGCAGCTTTAGCAGGCTCTTCACTGGGCTCAGACGGAGAGGCGGGTACGTATACTTCACGGCCTTAGCAGGCTCTTCACGGGGCTCGGACGGAGAGAGAGAAATGAACATAATTCACAGCTTTCGCGTTCCCTTCCTCTGCGTTCTCTTCTTCGGGGCTCAGACAGAGTGAGATATGAACATAATATGAATGTAACTCAGCAATTTCAGACAGAGAGAGAGAAGGTAAGGATTCCACAGCTTAACTGGTTCTTCACAGGGCTCAGACAGAGTGAGATATGAACATAATATGAACGTAACTCAGCAGTTTCAGACAGAGAGAGGAATGAACATAATTCACAGCTTCCGCGTTCTCTTCTTCGGCGTTCTCTTCTTCGGGGCTCAGACAGAGAGAGAGAGAAGGTAAGGATTCCACAGCTTAACTGGTTCTTCACAGGGCTCAGACGGAGAGAGAGAAGGTAAGTATTCCCCAGCTTAACTGGTTCTTCACAGGGCTCAGATGGAGAGAGAGAAGGTAAGGATTCCACAGCTTAACTGGTTCTTCACAGGGCTCAGACGGAGAGAGAGAAGGTAAGGATTCCACAGCTTAACTGGTTCTTCACAGGGCTCAGACGAAGAGAGAGAAGGTAAGGATTCCACAGCTTAACTGGTTCTTCACAGGGCTCAGACGGAGAGAGAGAGAGAAGATAAGTATTCCCCAGCTTAACTGGTTCTTCACAGGGCTCAGACGGAGAGAGAGAAGGTAAGGATTCCACAGCTTAACTGGTTCTGATTAAAACAGAGGATGGCACGTCGGCTGACTGGAACCACCAATTCTTTAGCGATGCACTCCCACACTCGTGTTTCACTACAACCCACACAAATAATCACACGTGAATATATCAATGTACAGCACTGCAAAGTCTCTCCCCTCACAGAATAAGGCTTTGGCATGGGGTCCCGTCCACCACTCGCCGATGGAGTCTCATTGGTAACAGCAGTGAAGCGTGGGGTATTCAATAAACTATAAACTCCTCACAAAATACATCCAGTTCCATCCAGTTCCAAGAGACATCAATTATGTCACAATCCAGTTAAAGACATCACTTATCTCTCATCGGTGTCGATTCTCCTCTCCAACCCTTCAGTTATGCCTCAGCCCATTGGACTCGCCCTTTGCCCGGCTTCCGGTCCCCTACTGCGTCGGGAACACCAGACTGGCGGCCCCAACACCGCTCGACTCGACTCCACTCCGCTAGACGGCTGAACCCCCTTTGGTTTGTATGTAATACCTTTTTATGTTACCCCCAATCAATGCGCGCCCCAATCGCTGTTCCGCTTACTCTCCTCCCGCACCTGTTCTCAATCTTTCATAATAATCTCCGTCATTGCCCGGTGTACCCGGAACCGGAGTCTTCGCGGGTCCCACACCAGAAGAGCTCCCCATAGGAAACTCCGGCCGGAATCAAAGGTATCCTTCGTAATCGTCACCCGTGACATTATTACTCCACCACGTGCGTAACGTCATTCGTACGGGAGCTTGAATCCTTGAAAATGCTTGAATTTTGATGTTGTGTTTTCAAGGTTTGAAAAGGGGTGGTTGAATGTGATTTCACTTTTTTAACTTTAGCTAGTGTGTAATGTTGCTGTTTGAGCATAAACAACATCTGCAAAGTTACAACTCTCAAAGTTCAATTCAAAGGGAGATATTTGCTTTTAAAGAAATCAATTTCTAAGGACTACAGCAAACGGCCGGTAGGGACTACAAGACGTTCCTCCAGGGTTAGTGACATCACTAACCCCAACATTTACATAAACCCCTCCTCTGGGAACACAATAAAGAAAGGGGGCGAGGCCATTTTATGTTGCTTTGGAGAAGAGTTGTTGTGGTAGTAGAGTGTCGTTGCCGCCATGCTGTCGAAACGCTGTTATTTTCACCCAGATTGCAGGTCCACTTTGTTCAGTCTTCCAAAGGACGGTGGAGTTAGGGAGCAATGGTTACAATAAATTTTTTACTCGGTCCCTCATAATTATAATCCAAATGTCGCTCTCTGTGCTGCACATTTTCCGGAGGAAAGCTTCCTCAATCTACGCGAGTTCAATGCAGGATTCGCACAACGGCTTGTCCTGAAAGATGGAGCAGTTCCAACTTTAAAAACAGAAGCTGTTGTTTACGAGCCACAACCTGTAAGTATGATTTTTTCGCTGATGTGTTTTCCTGTAATAGTTCGTATTGTGAACTGTACGTTGTAGCAAGGAAGTAAACGAAGGACAACACTGTTTGGCTCCACAAACCAGTCTGTTAAATGCTAATTTATACTTATCCGACAAACACATACAAACTTCTGTTTAATATCACCAGTGCAGCGAACTTGGAATGTTTGTGGTTGTTGTCGTTTATGTGATCAGTGTAAATTATTCTTTGATTATAGCTTTTATGTATTGTTTATCTACATGCTTGTTTATCTATAGGCATGCTAAACATGGTTTTGTTTTTGATTTGGCTACTTTTTTAAAGCCAATGTTTAGTGTTTGTATTGGGTTAATATAATATTGGGTTAATAATATTTGGCTACAATCGTTCTAAAAATACAAAAGTAACAGTGCCATATAGTCAGTAGCGATCACAATAGATCTGCAGTCTTTACAAAAAACAAAAAAACATACCATTCTGAAACGTCCTTTAACCCTTAAAGACCTAGAACATTTTTGGGGCGCCTGACTCACCTGTACTTTTCTTTGTTTTTCTAACCCATTCTAGCAGCAAGCATCAAGTGCTATATATCATTTTAAACAGGAGAACCTAAAGTTTCCAGCTAGCTCATTTAAAGTCCCAGTTTTACATTTCTTTTGTCAGAGAATTTATGAAATTAACAGGATTTTAAGAAAAACGGCAGCAAAAAATGTGGTGTTTTCAGTGTGAACTCAAACAGAACTTCCTGAAGTTTTGTTTTTTTCTTTTAGAAAGTTAGACTTGGTTGTTTTAGACTTCCAGATGAAATTTTGTCTACATGTAACAATCCCTCAGCAAGTTATAGCCATTTATTATAATATTATTCTAGGCGTTTTTGAGTAAAAACAGGTGTATTACATTTACTGACAATGTAGATGTGTCCAAATAAGTTCAGGAAGTAAAGTAAATAGAAAAGTTGTTATATTACAACAACAGAACACTGAAGCAAACATTTTTCTTCAGAATGATATTATAATTTGAACATGAACAACAAATGCAAACAATATAACAAGTAGTGACAACTGTGCAATATAAATACTAACAATACAATATAGAGTGTAAATGAACAAATGGTTCAAATAATCTTCACAAACTAAATACAAAAATAAATAAACAGTGCAAATGAAGAAATGGTTCATTGAGGGTAATATACTGAGTGCTAATGAACAAATAGTGCAAATAATCTTCACAAACTAAATATAAATAAACAGTGCAAATGATTCAAACAATCTTCTGAATCGGAAGATTCCACCAGGTCTAACGACTCGTTTAAAAAAAATCAATTCTAACACATCCTCCGATTTGTACTGCTGTTTTTTTTACATACTCATGCTCTTTCGTGTTTTATGCTCTTTCATGTTTTGCGCTCTTTCGTGTTTTGCGCTATGGTCAAAAACTTTGCATCCGTTAGTTTTCATGCGTAGTTTTCAATGCATTGCGTTTGTTAAAAATGTATAAAGAAATTGTTAAAATCACCAATCACTATGTTTGTTGGTTGAGTTGATGACCGTTTGGACGAATCTGGGCATGGGGGTGGGACTAAGCATCAACAATCGTTCCTGTTTGGCTCAGAGAAAGAAACCACATGTGTTTCCTTGACGAATCACTGCTGCAGATTTTGATGACGCAATCACCGGCACTACGGAGCCACTGAATGACCAATAGAGACACCCGTGATAGCACAGGAAAGCTGAGAATCTCATCTTTACGGTGAATTTTAAAGCATACAGATTGGATTAACGACTCAAAAGTTATTAAACATTTTAGAACGATAGTTATTTTATGCCGCGGGCGGCCGTATCGGTCTTTAAGGGTTAACAGCCGTTCTTGAACAGGTTCTGCTCGATCCTCTCCACTAACATTCTCTGGGTCTGATTCGGGCTTCATAGAACCCGGAAATCATCACCACAAAGACAATCAAGCCTTCGAAAAAAGGTGTTTTACCACCCCTTTAAAACCTGCAAACATTAGCCCAGTGCATAACAACAATCGTTGATTGCTGAACAGAAATCAGATGGAGTGTCATACAAGTAGCCTACTGTAAGCTTGAGGATGGCCTTATGTAATATTTACACTGCTCTATTCCAGTAGATAAATGTACATGTCTTGGCAATGAAATACTTTTTTAAATTTAATATAGGCTATTTATCATTTACAGGTTGTTGTCTCAGATTTTGTTCAAACCTTGTCTATATCAAGAATGTATCCCAAAACCAAGGCCTGTAAAATATTTCTGTTCAAATCCTGTATTCATATTTTCAGCCCTTGAAATTACTTCAGCTTTACAGCCTGAAAATCATATTATCTGGGAAGCAATATTTGAACATTAATATAATGAAAAGTATTATTTATAGGGTTAGGCTTAGACAGTGATACATTTTGAAAAATAAAACTTGTGATTTGCTTAAATATTTGATCCTTCTGCTATTAAGGAACACAATTGTGCCTGTTTATAGCATTATTTCTTAATGTGATAAAAACACTAAATAATAATTTTGACTATGTATTGGTATGTAATTTACGATGGTGTAAGGTGCTGGAAAAAGCTTTAAAATGGACCTTGAAAGTGCTTGAAAAGTGTTTGAATTTGACTTTGGAAAAGGTGTACGAACCCTGAACCAAGGTGGTTGAACGACCACTTTGCGACACTATGGTTTTCGGGAAACAGTCGTGACTAGCTAGTTGATTTCTCCAACGAAGCATCATACTATGGTAGTGAAGCAGCGAGTTATGTAGTTGTACGGGAAACGCACCCCAGGCCAGTAGAAAAAAATCTTTGAACCCTTCAAAGGAAGATAATTTTAAGTCAGTGGTGCCCAAAAAACTGTTTGCTTTTAAACATTCTTCAAAATATCTTCCTTGTGTTCAGCAGAACAAAGAAAATTATATGTTTAGAACAACATGAGTGTGAGTAAATTATGACAGTTTTAGTTGTGGGGTGAACTATCCCTTTAAGAACTGTTCTACAGTTGCATGTTCATTAATTGTTTATAACTCATTGAACAAGCCAAACATTGTGTGGCAGAAGGAATACACATAACAGGGCTTAGGCCCAGGCAGTTAGCAGACTACGCCACGATGGGACTTACACCCAAAGAATTAACTTTTGTTCTAAACAGGCCCTCAAGTTCGTTGATGGATAGCCAGCGACAGTGGTCCAGTACAAAAATAGAATTTTTATTTTTACTTTTAAACTCAATGAACACACACACAATATTCACTCCACTCACTATATTCTATTCGCAACGCACACACACCCCCGAGAGAGAAGGGGAATAGGGCGGAATCTTACCAGTGGGAGGCTAGTGGCTCGAGTAATGAAATCCATGAAAAACACCCCAATCACACGTGTCGAATTTCACACACACCACAAGAGAAATGACCACACTTGGTGAACACGCAGCCACAGCACACACCAAGGGACCCGCCACCGCAAGGGGCACTGCTCCCACTGGCAGTTCTCAGCACCTGGACTAAGGACAGACATGTGGAAGTTAAACAAAATTACACACAAAAATTACAATAAACAATGTCTAATAAACCACCCGTTCTAAAGCCCAAGGTGGTACTGGGGTTAGCAATATGAACAGAGACTCACAATCACACAATAAATCAAAATAAACAATTAAACATGGACAAAACATCATAACCCATCCACAACAATCAACAACAGGACAAATTGCCCTATGGATCAACCACTTCAAGGTCTTCAGTCAGTGTGGACAAATCACAAAAAAAGGTCAAACAAAAGAAAAATCACAATTAGGCCAATCCTCTTGGATATCAGCAGCAGGAAAAGGCCTCCATACAAGAGTTCAAATAAATAAATAAACAAAAAAAATTATAATAATTAAAGTGGTGCCAGTCCATCAAACACACTTGTAACGACAATGACTATGACATGCGGTCACATGCTGTTCAAATTAGTAAATCCTGATCTCCAAACAGACAACGAGTTGTTCATGGCGTCTCCAAGTCTGCTTGAACGGTCAAAATTGCATCTTTGTGGCTCCCCCGAGGGACATTTGAGTCACATAAGGAAACCCTGTTTTCTTAGAATCCCCTCTAAAACCCCCATTTCAGCATGGACTCCCTGTGACTTTTACAGTCTCATGACACACACACACATACACACACACACACACACACACACACACAAACATCCGTTGTGTGTAACTTACTATTATTTTAAATGTGTGTAAACCATAGGAAAGCATATGTCCTATTTGTAACATTAATAGAACCACTATTGCCTATACAAATGCATAATAATGTATCTTTGCATGGCTACAATGCCTAGATTCTATTTTTGATATCTCTGTAATCCTCTCCAGCTAACGGAGTTGAATTCCGATAGCAGAATTCAGTGATGCGCATTGTTTTATAAGTTCATATGTCTGGAGAAAATCCTCTCCAGTTAAAGTCAATCATGACTCATTCGAGTGGGCGTGTCTAACCGGACAAAGGAATCTTCCCGCTCGAAAAATCTCGACAGCTGATTCGTCCTACACGAAGGAGGGGACGGCACCTGGGACACTGATAAAAGTCCAAAACCTTCTCTCTTCCCTCTCTCTCTCCCACTCTCAACTCATCCAACTTCTCTGGACCCTCTTCCTCGGCGCAGCGCTTCTCCAAAGGAACATCTGGAGGAGGCCCTGGCCTTCTCCATCGAGCGAGCACATGTTCGAGTCGTAGCTGCGTCCTTTGCAACAAAGACTGTAAACCTCTCCCATCCCGGGAGATGAACCTTATTTTCCGGTAACATTAAATTCAAGTGAGCCTTTACATCGTTTTTCGAAACGACCCAGAAGAAGAAGCTAGACGCAAACCAGCCGGACACGCGCATGCGCGCGTCCCCTTTTCAGCATCACACTGAAAGAGTACCACATCTCGCAAGTATCTTTCTCTCTAACAGCTGATTCCTGGTGTTTAGCTTGTAGGTCTGCGAATTAAGTTACCCTCTATCTCTTAACTCTTTCTTTCTTTCTTTCTTTCTTTCTTTCTTTCTTTCATGTCATTCATTCCGATCACGTCATGTTTGTTTAAATGTTTGTCTGTTTTATTGTTTGCATTTTACGTACGTTTATATTTGTAGCTTATAATCTCTAGCGTGTGCCATTTTATTAATAAACCCATTTATACTTTTAACTGTCTCTGTGTTTGAAAACCCACTTTTTATAAAGTCAATGAAACAAAAGATCTATAAAGCTACAGGCTCTATATTATAAAACTACTTTGAGTAGTTTTAATTTATAAACCCAAAGAGGTTTTGTCTTCGTGGCCAGAAGATAAAACTTTCTTGGAGTTTGAAAAGAGATACCCCCTTCTTAACTGTAATGATCAGACAGTACAGAACAAGGTAATCTCGATAATTGATAAAATAAATGTACATGCGACTTATGAATTATGACCATGAGTCATAAATATTAATATTGCCAAAATTCCCTATATTCTTGAGCTAATTCACATTTACCCAGAGGCATTTACGTTACATTTTTGGTGGAGACATTTCGAGCAGTTTCAAACTTCATTTTTTGTGGGCAAATTCAGTTTCAGTTGAATGTGTATTATTGGTATTAATAATTGTAGGCTATACGCGCGTTTTGAATTGTGAGGTAAGTCGCTAAAGCGAACTCACCCAGCTGATCGCGGGCACAAAGCCAGCCCAGCTCTGCTAAAACTGCAGTTCATGACATTACATCTGTCCCTGTAAAGACGAAGCAAAACTCTTTGCAGTTGATACATGTAACATGATGTAAACCGACTAAACAAAGACGAAGGAATCTTTTTAGTGCGAGGACGTAAATCTGAACTGAGCCGAAATTCAGTTTCAGTCGTAATAGGCCTTATTAATACGTTAACGATAAACTCCTGGTCAGAAATTGGTCTCGCGATCCAATTTTGAAAACCTATGCATTATCATAAAGTGCTATTTTGATTAATGTTTATGGGAGGTGGAACAGAGGCAATAATTCCTGTTCACAGCTGTAGTAATTAAAGATGTTTAATGCCTGTTTGCTCACAGCTTTATAAATTAAAACAGAAGAAATAATACCTGTTTTTATTTGAACCGTTTAATGTGTAAGTAAACAGAAGTTCTAATCCCTGTTTCTATTGTAAACCATATGTAATGTGTAATTGGAGACCAGTTTTATGAATTAAGAAAACAGATGATAATCCCTGTTCTTCTTCTTTAAACCGTCTCATGTGTATAATGTATAATGTGTAATTCCTATTAGTCACATGTTATGAAACTCGTGTAATTTTCCGCATGCAACTGACACTGACCAACAGCCTTTAGGTGTGTGTGGCAGTTCTCAAATTACGCGCCCCCACTGACGTCACCCTGTGTGAGCGCCGCCTCCCACTGACGTCAGCCTGCACGAGCGCAATTACGCCATCTGGTGGGCGTTTCAGATAATACCTGCTTTCAGTTTTGTCTCTCCTGCATTAATTCTCTCTTCTTTTTCCCCGATTATAGAATAAATGCTCTAGCTCTCAAATAATTACCTGCATCCAAAGCTTAGCTTATGCTGATATTATTTGGAGTTAGACAATTCTCTTTTCTATTTTTGACTGTCACACTTTAAGTTAAGTTCGAAAAAAAAAAACTTTTCGAATTAAAAGCTTAGATTTGATTTCACTCAGTTCATTGATAAGTCCACCTAGGAAGAAGCACGCCACCGTGTGGCCACTGAGGGTCGACTTATCAATATCTGTCTCACCCCCAGTCTGCATTGAAGTGTCTCCTTGCTCCCCTTTTCGTTTGATTATTTTTATGATCAATACTAATAACCTCAGTGTTATTGTAAGGATTATAGGAAGTCATTCTGAATTTCAGTTTTGATTATTTTTAGTATTGATACATCACTGTTATCATTCTAATTTTCTTTCCTTCCTTATTATTATTATTATGGACCTCTCCTTGCATGCTTATTTGAATTTTAATTTAAACAAGTTTGCATTTTTCAAATTGTGTCTATTCAACCAGGTGGACCACTGAGAGGAAACACGGCCCTCACCCTTGTGGCACAAACCCACTGCCGGGGCCTTTTCCTCTGCCTGCGTCTCAAACCTGTGTTGTTTATTCAAATTTTATTTCATTGATAATTATTTTTCTCTTCCCTCTTTCTCCAGTCTCTCCAAGGGGGGGGGGGTAGGTTATTCTGATAATTACAACCAATTATCGTAATTTCCTTTCATTGTATCATTATTTTAGTAAAGCCTTTGCCTCTGACTCCTGCATACATATTTACTCAATTTGATGAAAACAGAAAGCCTTAATTCACTTTAAGACTAACCTCTTAATCCCTTATTGTGTATCTATTGGCAGGACTCAGTCAGTGCACTGTGGTGATCCGAAAGTCGTCTTTGGTGATTTCCGGTGGGCGGGGGTCATCTGTCCGGCGTTACTGACACTGCGCTCCGTCTGGTGTTGGGACCGTCGGAGAGTCTGACCGCGCCCGCTGGTTTCCACCTGGATGACCTCTATTCACCCCAGGTAAACAAAAATTTGATAGAACCCATCCACTTATTATGAACCACAGAATACTAGCTATTCCTTCGGGTGTATTTTAAGTGTTTGGACTCACCTTTCTCTCTCTAAGACACACCTTCTTTCGAGGTCCTGTCCCGATAACCCACGCATCTCCTGGCCCTATCAGGAACTCTAGCAGTGTTAATAGGCTTAGGCCTCTTTATTTTCTTAATTTTTTTTATATATATATAACACTCCCCGTGTTATTGTTTGTGACATTTCATTGCAGACCAATTCACTTCCTTGTGTTGTGTTTCCCTCTGATCTTCCCTACCTTCAACCTTGTCTCTTTCTCCACTCTGTTGTGATTTGTTTCTTTCATTTCACTTAGACACAGAACCTAAGAGAGACCCCAGGAAAGCTGAATAATAGAGTGACGATCAAAGCGGGCGTCGCTAAAACGACCCCCAGGCTACCGCCTGTCCAAATTTCTATTGTGGGTTTCATCCATACCCACGAAATTGGCTCAGCTAACTGTCGGCATCAGTTAGCCCCGAAATTCTCATAAACGGCATAGCCCGTATGAGTATAGCTCATTAACCCTAAAACAAACTTGCATTGTGTCTCTTTTTGTGTGTGCTGTGCTTCTCTCACCACAGTAAGCAGAGATGTCGAGCTAACCCAGTCCCACAGTACCTGGACCAGTTTGAGACCTACGATCCAACCCAGAAGTACGACCACGAGCAGCTGGCCAAAATCTTCGGAAAACTCGCACTCAACCTCGTCACCAAGGCCCGGGCCAGCGAAAGGCTCAGCCTCGACATGGAACAGAAGGCAGCCGCACTACAGCTCCAGGCCACAGAAGCCCGGAAGGACCGAGCCCACACACAGAGTCGGCTAGACCAGCTAATCTTCCTGACCGAGGAAGAGGACGAGACGGACACAACGCTACAACAGGAAGTTGAAAGACTTCAAAAAGCCCTGGACGATCTTCGTCTGCACACAGATCAAAGACAGCAGTCGGAGGAAAACACCCGGAAGGAACTCAACGAAAGGCTCCAACGGGCTGAAGCTCTCCTTGAGAGAGCAGAGACTAAAATCCATCAGCTCATTCAGCAGAGACACGATCTCGAAGACGAACTAGACATGGTTCGCAGAGAACTGAGACATGCTTACAGTTTCAACCGCGACCGGGAAGGGGAAGAACATCTCACACCATTTCCCCCTTCCAGCGAGTCTGCGCCTTTCAGCCACACACCCAGAGCTGAAAAGGGGGGCGAAAGCCCACTGCACAACACCACGCCTGTCAGCCAAACTCCAAGAGCTGTAAAGGGTCAGAATCCTCTCCAGACGGATTGGGCCCCCAGCAACAGCTCTCCTCCAACAAGCCTTGACAAGCTGGCCAGAAACATTCCTACGTTTGCCGGAGACTGCAGTGTTCATGCGTACCTTCAAGACATTGACTTTCACCTGCAAACTGTCGCCAACGCGACAGCTTGGGACAAATTGTACCTGGTAAGAATCACCTCAAGCAGAGATGTGCGTAGTTTTCTGGATCGCCAACCAGAGCCTGTCAAAGCAGATTACAAGCAACTGCGACAAGCGTTGATCCGCGAATTCTCTGACCCAGAATCAGACCAAAGGTTTATCACGGCATTTGTCGTCAAACAGGCCCGACTTGAACACCCACACTCCTACTATGGCCGACTCCGACAAACGTTCTTCGGAGCAACCAACACACCAGATATGGAAGAAGATATAACCTTTAGAACTTTGTTTCTGCGGAACCTGCATAGCACCGTGAGTAAACATCTCGGTGTGCTCGTCTGCCCACGAACCATGTCTACTCGAGAACTCAGAGACTTAGCCCACAAGGCTTACACCAAGCAAAGGGCCATGGATGAAAAGACGGTAAAGACACACACAATTCACTCCGTCTCTGAGCACCGCTCAGAACCAGACAGCAGGTGGCGGCACGACTGTGACGGTGCCCGTCCAAAGCGTCGGACCGACCGCTCAGAAAGATTCTGGAACCAGCATCACCCGCCGTCCAGAACTCCTAGCCCAGACCGTCGAACCTGTAACCACTCTCTCCAGAACACTGGTGAGGCAGAGTCTTCTTACATCACAGATGAAGACAGTGCAGCCACGTCTGACACAGACACAGAAAACGAACACTGACACCTACTGCTTCAAGGTCCTGACTGACCTGCAGTTGAGTAACCAGACCAATGTCTGCGCCACACACAGACAACCCACCCACCCACCCTAACGATTGCAGTGATTACACAGCACAAACGAACTTTACCAACTACACTGCACGCCTCAGAGCCGCTAACGCTACCTCCGCTGTGTACAAAGAAAGTCATGCGGGCCTCTGATGAACAGACTTTTCCTATGCCACCACTTACCCCTCCACCACCCTCGCAGGCCATCTGAGCTCACTGACGACCAGTGCCTCAGACAGCTGTCTGCCACCACGCACATGTTGCGTTCACAAGACTTCAATACGCATTGTGCACCTGTTGCCATCACAGCGCCACAGCTTGTAAAGCCACAAAGCACAAGGGGGGGCCAGGCGTAACAATGACGCCACATGTGCCAAAAAGCCATGCATGGGACATCAAAGCATGTGGCATACCAACCTCAGCGAACCAAAAAGGACGACCCTCGCTGAAATTTTTCCTCCCTTTCTCTCTCTCTCTCCCTTTTGCCTCTAACAGGATGCTGTGGTGGTTCGCGAGAAAGCAGCCACGATCGGGCATCACCTCACCAGGTCCGGCATCCGGCATCGCATGGAGAGAGCAGCCCCGATCCTGACCACCAAGGCAGGATTCTCACTCATAAAGTGTACGTTCGACTCAATCCCAGCAACGTCGAAAGAGCACACTACCTCAAACAGCAAACATAGTCACAGTAAGACAGCCTGTGGCCGACATTCAGACTGAACTTTCACAGCTAACAGAGCAACTCACAACACTGAGTACAGACATTGCTCCCATCACAGCCCTCCAAGCATGAGCAACCGCCCAGCCTGAATACCTCACCTGTGTCCAAATCTGGACCGCAGCTGACACTGTGCTGTGTCTCTCCACGGTCACCGACCACGCCCCGACACTCGTCTTGGCTTTCATCCTGTACAGGACTCAACGAGATGTGAACATCTACAGCCAAGCTCACGAAAGCCGTGTCCAAGGTCTCAGAGGGAATCCCCGGAAAGGGGGTGCCAAGTCAGAGACCACGCCGAACCTCATCGAGCTGAATCCTCAGCTTCTAAGGACCACCTGCTATCCTACCATCATGATCCACCTGCTACACGACCATCAGGATTCACCTGTCATCCATTGTGCTAATTTGTTGTTCGATGAAGTCCATCCCCGGTCTTCATCTAACAAAAAGGGGGAATATGTAACGACAATGACTATGACATGCGGTCACATGCTGTTCAAATGAGTAAATCCTGATCTCCAAACAGACAACGAGTTGTTCATGGCGTCTCCAAGTCTGCTTGAACGGTCAAAATTGCATCTTTGTGGCTCCCCCGAGGGACATTTGAGTCACATAAGGAAACCCTGTTTTCTTAGAATCCCCTCTAAAACCCCCATTTCAGCATGGACTCCCTGTGACTTTTACAGTCTCATGACACACACACACATACACACACACACACACACAAACATCCGTTGTGTGTAACTTACTATTATTTTAAATGTGTGTAAACCATAGGAAAGCATATGTCCTATTTGTAACATTAATAGAACCACTATTGCCTATACAAATGCATAATAATGTATCTTTGCATGGCTACAATGCCTAGATTCTATTTTTGATATCTCTGTAATCCTCTCCAGCTAACGGAGTTGAATTCCGATAGCAGAATTCAGTGATGCGCATTGTTTTATAAGTTCATATGTCTGGAGAAAATCCTCTCCAGTTAAAGTCAATCATGACTCATTCGAGTGGGCGTGTCTAACCGGACAAAGGAATCTTCCCGCTCGAAAAATCTCGACAGCTGATTCGTCCTACACGAAGGAGGGGACGGCACCTGGGACACTGATAAAAGTCCAAAACCTTCTCTCTTCCCTCTCTCTCTCCCACTCTCAACTCATCCAACTTCTCTGGACCCTCTTCCTCGGCGCAGCGCTTCTCCAAAGGAACATCTGGAGGAGGCCCTGGCCTTCTCCATCGAGCGAGCACATGTTCGAGTCGTAGCTGCGTCCTTTGCAACAAAGACTGTAAACCTCTCCCATCCCGGGAGATGAACCTTATTTTCCGGTAACATTAAATTCAAGTGAGCCTTTACATCGTTTTTCGAAACGACCCAGAAGAAGAAGCTAGACGCAAACCAGCCGGACACGCGCATGCGCGCGTCCCCTTTTCAGCATCACACTGAAAGAGTACCACATCTCGCAAGTATCTTTCTCTCTAACAGCTGATTTCTGGTGTTTAGCTTGTAGGTCTGCGAATTAAGTTACCCTCTATCTCTTAACTCTTTCTTTCTTTCTTTCTTTCTTTCTTTCTTTCTTTCTTTCTTTCTTTCTTTCTTTCATGTCATTCATTCCGATCACGTCATGTTTGTTTAAATGTTTGTCTGTTTTATTGTTTGCATTTTACGTACGTTTATATTTGTAGCTTATAATCTCTAGCGTGTGCCATTTTATTAATAAACCCATTTATACTTTTAACTGTCTCTGTGTTTGAAAACCCACTTTTTATAAAGTCAATGAAACAAAAGATCTATAAAGCTACAGGCTCTATATTATAAAACTACTTTGAGTAGTTTTAATTTATAAACCCAAAGAGGTTTTGTCTTCGTGGCCAGAAGATAAAACTTTCTTGGAGTTTGAAAAGAGATACCCCCTTCTTAACTGTAATGATCAGACAGTACAGAACAAGGTAATCTCGATAATTGATAAAATAAATGTACATGCGACTTATGAATTATGACCATGAGTCATAAATATTAATATTGCCAAAATTCCCTATATTCTTGAGCTAATTCACATTTACCCAGAGGCATTTACGTTACACACTCTACACTCAAACACTGATTCACAACAATGACAGGAAGAAGGATCAAACAGTGTAACTGTTAAACAGGCAACGATGTAACACGCCGCCTGTTAACTTGAGCTAACCACAGGTTCAGTAATCCTTGGTCCCGTGTGAAAAGGCAGCCAGTTACGACGAAAATCCGTGAACAACACGTAACGTGAAAAGCATAAGCAAAGCAGCAGAGGTTCAGCGCCGATGTAGCCAACTGGCGGCCGCACCCCCGGTTAAATAGCACTCTCTAAAATGCACAGGATAGCCATTTACAAATATATCCCACATTAACCATTCAACTATTACTCATGTAGCCAATGATAATAATCTCTCTGGGGCGTGCCTTATTTTACGTGGCCTATAAAGATAGCCTTAGGTGTGGTAGGAAGGTGCGTCTCATAGTCACGGGTGACGTCATCCATTTCCGGTGTGTCGCGGGAGTGTTTTGTCTGTGTGGACTGAGGAAGCCTGCGGTACAACGTATGTGGTACCCGATTGATTTTACGTCCTGGAGTTTGGATGCCCTGTACATCGCAAGCGGTTTAGACCGTTTACAGACTGAGGGAGAAATATTGCAGTGGGTTTCTCGTCGGGGCTTTTGTGGCTGTCTTTGTATATGCTGACTGTTATACCACTGATTATCGTTCAGTATTGTGCTGCATACGGTCACGTTACAGACTGTTGTCTCGCGGTGCTGCGCTGGCTCGACTGCAGGAATGGTTGCGTAATCTACCGCAAACTGCATTCACGTGCTGCTGTGGTATACTTGTGTTTATTTCTGTTTAAAGCTGGACATTTGCAACATCAGCTGTCTGGTAGCCTGGCGTGCCGCAGATTTGATACGGTGGCCTAACGTTACTCTTGCTTTGAGGCATCAAATGGTTTAACCATCCAGCACTCCCTATCATCCTGCCGACTACGCCAAATGTAGCGGCGTGTTAGTTTGGAATGGGCATAAATTTGAAAGTTTACACCAGGGAGAGAGTTGCCTCACCCCCAGAAGGCAGACTTAAACTCTACCCCCCCCCCAAGATACCCGACTACGCCACCCCGGAGGCAAATTTACCGGGGAATCGCCTGACAAGATTAACTTAAAGCACACAGGTTCGGTTACAGCTGAGATAAGACCAGAGACAGAGATGAAATACAAAATTACAGTTTTTATTTGGGCACCATTAACCCTCTGAGGTCGGAAAACGCGCCCCCGCGTTTTGCTGGATTTTCTTCACATTGTAGTACAATAAACTTAAATTACTCCGTCATTTATGGTTATACAGAAAAAAGAAATATAAAAAAAGAATCTGTGATATTTCTACTTTTGTATGTGTCCACTTACAATCAAATCAAAACATTGTGCTTTTGTAAAATAAAGAAAATAAACAGGGTGTGCGTTCTGCCTCTCCGTCGCGGTGAACTTTTTTTTCTTGAGCACGTCTATAAACTGAAACAAAACTCAGCGAATCCTTCTCACACATTTATGAGCCATACACCTTTATACACATTTAAGTGTGTACTTTTAAATGATCGGATTCAAACTGAAAACAAATATTCTCTGTTTAAGTAATTTGTATAAAACCAACAGGATGTCCAGTATCTCAAACGCTTGCTAATTACTTTTAATTCGGCCACGCCCACTCGCGCAAAAGAGATTCACATGCAAATCTCCACATGGGACGCGAACGCCCTCATTACCTCAAACACAAAACACCAAAACACTTCACAAGTCTCTGCTTTTCGTCGAGTTTGGAAGACGCGCTGTGAGCTTACATTGGATTTACATCAGAACAAGAAGAACGCGATTTGAAGACAAGAAAGATGTAAGGTAAGAAATTCTTACTTATTAGTTTATGGTATTGTTGCATAAACTTCACATTGCAGTTGAACTGTTGCTAGATATATGGTGAATATTATACTATTTAGACCCGTGTTTACTGTTAAATACTGTTTGTGGATATCTGCTCAAGCATAGATATGTATAACCATAATGTTTAATATTTTGGAGCCATACACCTGTATCATATTTTGGAGCGCGCTGTGGGTTTGAATGTATCATATTTTGGAGCGCGATTGCGTTTGAAAGGAAAAATGCACCAAACATTAGTCTTTATGTTTTTACTATTATCTCATTTCATATCATCATAACGAATGGAAACATTTGAAGTAACATAAGATAATCAATATATTTTTCTCTAGCATTGTTACTGAAATCTTTTGGAAGATTTATAGGCTGCTTTGTAAAATAAAATTATTTTATGCAGTATTGCACATAGCTTATGCCTACAAGGCACAACAAATATGGTGTTCTTTATATTATATATTGTTGGAAACATTTGTGTGTGTGTGTGTGTGTGTGTGTGTGTGTGTATTCTGTGAATTTTAAAAAGCAATTTTAACCAGAAAAATCTAAAATGTATTCCCATAATCGTGCAGGCCTAGTTTCTCTTGATACCAGTATGTTCACTTTTTTCTTTTCTTTCAGGGACCAGATGCAACTGAGTCCTGCTGACTTCAACATTCACATGAGTCTCTGTACATGAACATGGTAAAGTGAAAATCAAACACCTTGGAAATGGTATGTACAATGTTTTTAGGAATGGCACAAAGGTCTCTGTCTTTGAATCATTGTTTTCAATGTGCTCTTTTGTCATTTGTTGTGTATTTTTGGATTATGTTGTGTTGTAAATAAATCCAAACAATCTAAAAGCCATTCTTTTTTAAATCTCCTCATTCTTTGTGCAAGGTTGCTCTGAATGACAGGGCCTGATCGCTCCTAATAGGGCAGTTAGGGGAGTGTCTTTGTCTTTCTCAGGTGTTAAAAGCTTACATATTCATGAGATGATCACGCCTCTTCGAATATGGCTTTGTCACACAAAACACGTCTTAGAAATTTTAAATCAATATATTGTCTTATCTGAATGAACAGTCAGGGTGATTTTCACATAGTTTTGGAGCAAATATTCTAGGCTACGTCATACAATTTTCAAAAGTCTTGTGAAGAAATAATCAGTATGGGTTTCATGGCCTTATTTCAGTGACAATTTTTTTTTGTATTTTCACAAACCACGCATAAATGTCATTATCTCAAAACTACAAACTTTTACATACATGCTGCTGATATATTATTGTAGCAGAGTTTGTGCTGAATACAGTGTAATTAGACTTTAGCCATGAAAATGTCACTAGTAACAGAAAAAAAACACAAATGTCAGAGCATGTCAGAACACCTCCAGGCCCAGAAAACAGCTCAGACCTCAGAGGGTTAATACATGTATAAATATACGAATCAAAATACACACAAACACACACAACTCGGCCTCCACTCCAGGGCTGATGATAGGGAGTGCAGCGAGACTTACTCACCTGATAGAGGCTACACAACTGCTGTATTAACTGAGATTCAAAGTTGCGGCCCTGGTCGGAATGAATCCGGCCGGGGACCCCAAACCTGAAAAACCACTCATTCACCAGAACACGGGCAACAGTCTCAGCCTGCTGGTCCTTAGTGGGCACAGCCACGGTGAATTTACTGAACACGTCAGTCATCACCATTACATTCTCTTGTCCCGAACGAGATGGCTCTAAGAGGGTAAAATCGATAGCCACGATCTCGTTCGAAGCCAGCAGGTGTCCCATATAACTTCGTGCAATCGGTGCCGCATCCTTGGCCAGTTGGCACCGCTCACACTCTCGCACCCAACGAGCTACATCGGCCGACATACCGGGCCAATAGCACCGCTGTCGCACCAGCTCGAGGGTGCGTTCTGCCCCTTGGTGACCATGGTGCTGGTGCAACTGAGCCAGCACTTCCAATTGCAGCGACGCTGGCAACACCAGCTGGAACATTGCCTCTCCTCCATCAGGACGGAAGACCTTACGATGCAGTAGGCCCTCCTGCTCAATCAATCGGTCCCATTGATGAAGCAGCATCATAATCGGTTTAGGCAACTGAAGGCACTCTCTGGGCTCTGGACATTGCCCTTGCTGCCAGAACTTCCTCACTTCCCCTACAACCGGGTCTGCCGCCTGCAAAGCAATAAGATCTGATATGGAATGACTAGGCCACGCCTGTATAGCACTCTGTGTTGTAACTACCCCCGAGTCTAAGACTGAAACTCGTCTTAACAACTCTGGAACTACTGATCCCAAAGAGTAGATACCCTCTCCTTCAAACCAGCCGGGAGAGTGCATCGGCATTCTGATTGTTCTTACCTGACCTATACTGGATCTCAAAATCGAATGCTGCTAACTCAGCGGCCCACCTTTGCTCGGTAGCCCCGAGCTTAGCTGTCGCCAGGTGACTGAGCGGGTTGTTATCAGTACGTACCAGGCACTTGTGGCCAAGCAAGTACTCTCTGAATTTTTCACCCATGGCCCACTTAAGAGCCAAAAACTCCAGCCGCATAGAACTATATGTAGCGGTATTACGCTCGGACGGCCTGAGGCTTCTGCTTGCATAAGCAACAGGCCTAATCTTACCGTCAAATTCCTGTGAGAGTACCGCTCCCAGTCCACCATGACTGGCATCGACCTCTAAGATAAAGGGCCGGGTAAAATCCGCATAAGCCAACACTGGCGCTGTAGTGAGAACGCGTTTCAAGACTTGAAACGCTTCCTCACACTGCTCTGACCACACCGTAGTTATTTCCTGACCCCGCTTGCTAGACTTACCACCCGTTAACATGGCCACTACCTTATGTAATGGGGCTGCCAACTTGGCAAACCCTTCCACGAAGCGTCTATAATAGCTGACAAAACCCAAAAAGGTTCGCAGCTCTGACACTGTCGTAGGATGAGGCCACTGTGCTACAGCCTCGATCTTCTTTGGGTCTGTCGCCACCCCACGAGAGGAAATAACATGCCCTAAATAACTCACCTCCTCTTGAAAGAACGCGCATTTCTCCAGTTTTACTTTAAGTCCCTCCGTTTTCAAACGGCCCAACACTACCCTGGTAAGTCCTGGTTTATAAAGGGGTTTAGCCCTCACGATGTATATATATATTTATAGAAAGGAGTCACTTGCGCTTCAGCCTGGTTGGTGCTCACGGAACAGGACGCAAAAATCAAAAGAGGAAACCCAAGGTCTAGCTAGGACCAAGGAACAGGACCGGAGCACACAAAGTTTTAAATAATTTATTATTGGTACAAAACAACTAACGTTTCGACGCCCATGCGTCTTCTTCAGAGTCAAATAATCAATGGCAACAATGTACAGATTTTAAAGAATCAAAAATTCAAATCATTGGCCACAGGCCTAGATGGGTGTGGTACATCAATTAATCAATCAATACCAACAATCAGGTGTAGACCCAAGAGAGAAAAAAAAACAAACATTATATATATATATATATACACATACATACACACACATATACACACACATACATATACATACACACACATATATATATACATATATACACATATACATATATTAGGGGTGTAACGGTTCACAAAATTCACGGTTCGGTTCGATACGATACGATACACTTGTGTCACGGTTCGGTACGGTTCGGTTCGGTACGTTTTCCATAGGCTACAGCAAAAATAAATAAATGGCAATTTAAATTATTAATTTTTTTTTATTATTATTATTATTTTATTTAATGAAACTAACATCATAAAGTATGATTTTTTTTTTTTTTTTTTTTGCTTTTTTTACTGAGCAATAATGGAGCTATACTTGACTCTTCTTATGAGCATATAAAACAAAACAGCTCCTTGGACAAAATGAAATGTAATATTGTAGTAGTAGGCTAGTTATAAACAAAGGTTTATTTTAGTTCAGATTAACATTTGAGGGCAGCAATTGTATTCATAATGTCAAAATAAAACAGACGTAATGTTACTTGAAAGCATTATAGCCCACTATTCCTGACAAACTTCCATACCTTGCAGTTAGTGTTACTACAGTAAATCCATTCCACGGTGAATGTTGCTGATCTGTGGACACCGGCCAGTTCATTCATGGCACGATGTTTCTTCCTGGTTTCCACGTCAGCGCTGTTTGATCCGTTAATAACAGAGAAATGTGCATGTTTCTCACTAGATCTCGCAGCGATGTTATTACTTCAGTGGCGAATTCAAAAAGCATTTGAAATTCAAATGCTTTCTTTACTGGTCTGGATCTCTTAGCGCTGTGTGGTGTTGCTTGATCAGGCTCGCGCATAGGGCTCGCGAGTCCCGCTTCACAGGTCAAAACTGATAAACGGTCCACACAAACACAATAAGAGTAGCTCAGTTTCGTTCCTTGCATTGCATTTGCCAGTTGATGTTGTGGTCGCGCCAGCCTCTATGAGCGTGCTTGCCACCCGCGACGTGCCTTCATTTGAAATAACGAAATTTTGGTCGGCAGAAAAAATGGTCCTACGAACCGTTCGGTACGTAATGCGTACCGAAAACCGAACCGAAAGCCTCGTACCGAACGGTTCGATACGAATACGCGTATCGTTACACCCCTAATATATATATATATATACATACATATATATATATATATACATATACACATACACATACACATACATACACACATACATACACACATACATACACACATACACATAATAATAATAATAATAATAATAAAATAAATAAATAAATAAATTAAAAAATTAAAAAATTAAAAATTAAAAATTAAAAATAAAAAATAAAAAACATATAAATGTCAAAATATACATACAGATCCGCTAGAAACATATACATGTGCTTCAAAATGTGAACTATAAAAAGCATGAGAGGCCCAGTTCCTCATTAAGACCATTAGGTTCCACTGTATTAAGAGTGAAAATCCAGAACGCCTCTCTTTGAAGTAGGGACTTGACTATATCGCCACCTCGTTGGGAGGGTAGAATTCTTTCGATACCCCAAAATTTTAAGGACGCATTAGAGCCATGATTAGCTTGTACATAGTGTCTCGCAATTGCATAATCCATATTACGGTTCCGAATTGCTGCTTTGTGTTCTGCAATGCGTAATTTAAGGGGGCGTTTAGTCTGGCCTACATACACCAGACCACATGGACATTTCAACATATAAATCACGTGGGTGGTATTACAATTAATAAAATAATTAATCTTGTATTTTTTACCTGACTGAGGATGGAAGAATTGCTTTGTGTCATTTGAGTTCGAGCAATGAGTACAATGCCCACACCTATAGAAATCCAAAGGAGGAGCCGGCAACCACGTAGGTTTTAGTGGAGGGCTCATAGTCGTATGAACCAACCTATCTCTCAGTGAACGAGGACGCTTAAAAGTAATGCGCGGCGGTTCTGCGCATATATCTTTAAGAGTTGGATCGCTCTGCAAAATGTGCCAGTGTTTCTCAATAACGTGCTTTATTTCTCCGCCAATATGAGAAAAATCTGTGGAGAAGCAAAGTCTTTGCTTTGAGATGCGTTTGGTTTTAGTCAAGAGATGTGATCGTTGCGTCGATCTAGCTCGTTCATAGGCTGCGGAGATGTCACTTTCAGTATAGCCCCTATTACGAAAGCGCTCTGTCATTTCTACTGCTCCGCGCTCAAAGTCGGCATCGCTACTACAATTTCTTCTAAGCCGTAAAAATTGGCCAATAGGAATATTTTTAATAAGTTGTTTCGGATGATGGCTATCTGCTCTGAGGAGAGTATTTCTACTAAGAGGTTTACGATAGATTGATGTTTCTAAACCTCCTTGGGAATTTTTGTAAATAGTCAAATCCAAGAAATTAATATTTTCTATGGAGTGTTCTACTGTGAATCTCAAAAAGGATGTGGTACAGTTAATATAAGCCATGAAGTTCTCCAATTCAAACAAAGTCCCCATCCAAATGAAAAAAACATCATCAATGTATCTCTTCCACAGAGGGATTTTAGGGAGGAATAGGTTGTTCACAGGGTTACCAATAAATTTAGCTTCCCATAAACCCATTACTAGGCATGCATTCGACGGTGCAAAGCAACTCCCCATACTGACCCCACGCTTCTGTAGATAATAATGGCCCACATATTGAAAATAGTTCATTGTTAAAATGACTTCCGACAATGTCAGTAAGAATTCATTGGGAGGAGCTATATCAGTGGCCCGTCTTTCAAGAAAGTGTAGTAACGCCTCAGTCCCTGCTTCATGAGGAATACATGTATACAAACTTTGCACGTCACAGGTCACCAGCATAAAATCATGATCACATTCAAACGAATCCAAAAGTCTCAATATGTCAGATGTATCGCCTAGAAAACATGGTAATTCACATACATGTTTTTTCAAAAAGAAGTCGAGGTATTGTGACAAAGGTTCTGTTAGACAACCAATACTAGACACAATGGGCCTGAGCAGGGGCGTAGCACCAAATTTTGGGCCCTGGGTACAAACCATCTTGCTGGGCCCCCGTACCAAATACCATAGTGATACCAATGGGTGGGGTATTGCATTTTTATCATAAAAACACTTAAAATGTAAACAAAATAAGCCACACTCTGATTAATATATTTTTGTTTTATTGTCAAAAGTACAAGATAATTGATGATTATTTGTCTGTTTAAAATAAATGCAGACTATAGAATCACAGGGTACACTAACCGCCAAACTAGACATTCAGTCTTTGAATTACGTTTTTAAAATTAGTCATTTTCAATCATTAAGATGTGCATTAAACTGAGAACAATTCTGTACTTAATGTAAGAGCGTGCGCAAGCTAATTTGCATAGCAATGCGGTAAAATAGGCGCTAACGATCTGTGTTTTTGCGGGTGTTAGATTTTGACAACGGAGGGAAATATACAGTGTTTTCATGTAAACATCTGATTTTTGCAGTGTAAGATTACGGTTAACACCTTTAAATATTACATAAATGTATTATGTATTTTTATTAAACTTATTGAGTGTAGGCCTATAAATCAGCAGCAAAAAGTAATTCTTGAAAAAATCTGCACAGTAATTTTATCAAATCTACACGTTAATAAAAACAAATTGCTATTAGTACTATTAGTATAAAATTCAATTAGGCAATCATACATTTCTCAATTTTATATTTATATATTAATGTCAAGAATTTAGAAGTGTATTTATATAGCCTACGCTACACTACACAGAAATAATACACAATTAAATTATGCTTATTTTAAATGCATTGAGCAGGCTAGGTATAAAAAAATATAGGCTTTTAATAATCTTTCAGTGCGCAAAACCATGATAATATGAAACGCTTCAAAACAGAGCGCGTATGCGCATCGCGGGTGCAGAATGATGTGCTCAAAGCGGCATGGAGTCACAGCAAGTGTGCATTTAAAAGTTCACAGCACAAAGCGAAGACATGTCGAGCGCACAAATCCTAGTGTTTATCCGTCCAACAGTTTATTGATCATTTGTTTCTTCAGTTTTAAATTCCAGTTATTGTGCGTTTGATGCCGATTCATAGTCCTTGTGCTGTTTGTGATCTAACAGGCACACGGTAGCGAGTTGTTTAAAAACAGCAACAAACTCCAACAAAATAAAGTCATTTTATGCAAATCCACAGCCTTTTCTCTACAGATCAAGCATTATAATGTTAATATATCATATTGGAGAGAGTTTTACCGTGCATCCTGCTGTAACCGGCAGAGGCGCGCGCGCTGTTTGAATAACGTTAGTTAGCTGTTACTGAATGGAGATTGACAGCCGCAGAGGAGGGAAAACGAGTTTCCGTAAACTTTAATGATGTAATACGACATCTGTCCCTCACATTAAGCTATGGAATGGCCTCAGATGACTTTGTCACCCAAACTGACGTGAAAAAAGCGCGAGGCGCCGAAAAGCGCGCTGTTTGCATCCCTGTGTGATACTATAAAGTATTGGTATATTATTCAAACAGAGTACGAACATAAATGTATGCTATTCTACCTGGAGTAGATATTTATGTTAAAACAATGTCAATGCTCGATGATGCATTTGGAGCTCACCTTTCTTTTAAAAAAAACTGAGTGAGCAACTGCTTGCCCTCATTTGCCTTTCTCTCTTTAATCTTCTTTTCTTTTCGTTTTTGAGCCCCTTATTTTCCTTTCTTAAGGAAAAACATGACTCTTCCCCTGTCTTCCTAGTTCCTATCACAGCTCACTCCAGCTCCTCCTGTCTCTCATCAACTGATTCACCGCGGGTCCGTAGCAGAAGCACCTGACCTGCGAGTCGTACCATTTACATTCATTCGAGAGGGGTGGTGGGGCCCTGCACAGCATGAAAATGACATTTTTATACCAAACCAGTGCCTAACTACAAGTTTAGTTTTGCACAGGAACTTTTTTATTTGTACATAAATGCTATACAAATGTTAGTGCATGTATATGTATGTATAGAAAACTGACTTCTAAGGGCCCCCCCCTGCCTCGGGCCCTGGGAACTCGGTACCCTTTATCCCCCCAGTCCGACGCCCCTGGGCCTGAGTGGTGGATCGATAAGGGATTTATGTATTTTGGGAAGTCCATAAAACACGGGACATACAGGATGTTTTACAGTTAAAAAATCTTTTTCTTTTTCAGTAATCCAACCCCTATATAGTGCCTTCTCTAATAGCTGATCAATCTCCGCTTTATGATGTTCTAGGGGATTGCGAGTTAATAGAGTATAACAATCTTTGTCATTAAGTTGGGACATAATATTCACGTTGTATTTATCAGTACTCATTACAACAATCGAACCCCCTTTATCAGCAGGGCGAATAAGAATATCTGATCTCTTTTCTAGTTCATTCAAACTCTTTATTTCAAAATGTGACAAATTCATTCTCTTTTGGCGTGCTTTTTTGCATATCTTAATGAACTCATTTTCTACTAGATTTTTGTATGTAGTAATAAAAGGGTTCAAATTAGAATAGGGAACAAAAATAGATTTCTTTCTGAAAGGTGTATTCTCTCTAGTAGGTGACTCTGTGCTATCAATGGTGGAGATTAACTGCACAGAATTACCCATAGTAGGCCTAGGTATACTAGGTTTAAGAGAGAAAAAATTCTTAAGTTGAAGTGATCGAAAAAACTTAAACGTATCTACCTTGAGTTTGAATGGGTTAACAGAATTGGTGGGGCAAAAAGATAAACCTTTACTTAGCACTTTCGTCTCTCCCTCGCTTAAGTTGAATCCCGAGATGTTAATCACAGTCTGTTCAGGTTGCGTGGGTTGCGTGGGGAGCGGCGCGTTGGTTCTGCTGGATACGCTATGCGACGGTCATCGACAGATTTCAGGAAGCCAAGAAACAGAGCGCAGCTTTTAGGGAGTACATCCCTCGCCGCTCGAGGTCCAGGAGGGCTAAGAAGGCTAAGGGAAAGAGGTCCTAATGTCAGTGGGACCTCTGAGGGCCGCCCCCCACGAGAGAGAGCGATCGAGGTCCTCTTTCCTGATGGGCCCTCAGGAAACTGGTGTCAGTATCCCGCCGCCTTTGGCGCTTCGGGACACATCAGTTTCCAGCGAACGCACGTTGCTCTGTCCACCCCACAGGCTTGTGGTCAGGCAGCGTTCGCGTCCGCACAACGAGAGTCGTTTTCGACCACTCCCTGCCGGTCCTCCGCTTCAGGGAATCGTCAAGGGCTCTCACAAAACACTAGACACCAGCCCCGAGGGGTCAACGAGGTGCTCTGGACTGCAGTGGACCCAGAGCAGGGTCTAGTGTTAGAACAAGAAGTTCACTCGCTGCTGGAAAAAGAGGCCATAGAGTATGTTCCTTCACCAGACAGGGAGTTCGGGTTCTACTGCCGGTACTTCATAGTTCCAAAGAAGGATGGAGGGTTGCGTTCTATTCTAGATCTAAGGCACCTGAATCGGTCTCTGAGGAGGTTCAGATTCAGGATGCTCACCATTCCCACTATCGTGAATCAAATCTGATCCGAGGACTGGTTTGTCACGATAGATCTGAAGGACGCATACTTCCACGTCTCCACCCTTCCCTCTCACAGGAAATTCCTAAGGTTCGCTTTTGGGGGCAAGGCGTACCAGTATCGGGTTCTTCCATTCGGCCTACCTCTCTCCCCTCGCACATTCACCAAGTGCATGGATGCAGCTCTGGCCCCGCTGAGGCTCCAGGGCATCTGCGTGCTAAACTACATCGACGACTGGCTCATTTTAGCCCAGTCTCGGGATCTGGCAGTTCGACATCGAGATGTCGTCCTTGGCCATATTCGAAGCTTGGGGCTGAGACTCAACACGAAAAAGAGCGGGTTGGCACCAGCCCAGAGAACTACGTTCCTGGGAGTGGTGTGGGACTCGGTGGTGATGCGGGCACAGTTGTCTCCTGCACGGATCGAGTCCATCCTGGCCATGGTGTCTGGGTTAAAGCTAGGCCAAGCCATCACTGTGAAACATTTTCAGAGAGTTTTAGGGTTCATGGCAGCAGCATCCAACGTGATACCTTTCGGCCTGCTGCACATGAGGGCTCTACAGTGGTGGTTGAAAACCAAGGGGTTTTCTCCGAGGGGAAATCCATTCCGCTTGATAAGGGTTACATGCCTTCGTTCCCTATCAATGTGGAAGAAACCTTGGTTTCTGTCCCAAGGGCCTGTGTTGGGAGCGTCATGTCACTGGAGGGCCGTTTCGACAGACGTGTCTCTCCCGGGCTGGGGCGTGGTCATGGACGGCCGCTTTACAAGAGGTCTGGGGCAGAACCAACATTCCTCCTGGCAAATAAATTGCCTAGAGATGTTGGCGGTCTTCCGGGCTCTGAGGAGCTTTCTCCCAGACCTCAAAGGTCACCACGTTCTTGTGAGAATGGACAATACGTCAGTGGTGTCCTATTTAAACCATCAGGGGGGTCTGAGATCGCGCCCTCAATGCAGACTGGCGCATCAGATTCTCCTCTGGTCCCAAGGGAAATGGTTGTCTCTCAGAGCAATGTATGTCCCAGGAGACCAGAACCTAGGAGCAGACATCCTGTCGAGGTAGGGGCTGAGGCCCGGGGAATGGAGACTCTACCCAGATGTGGTGGAGTCGATATGTCGGAGGTTCGGCCCTGTGGAAGTGGATCTGTTTGCGTCTCGAGAGACGACCCACTGTCCACTGTGGTTCTCCCTCACACATCCAGCCCCGCTGGGGTTGGATGCCATGGTGCAGACGTGGCCGAGGCTACGTATGTACGCCTTTCCCCCGATCGCTCTGCTCCCGGGAGTTCTAGAAAGGGTCCGTCGCGACAGGGTCAGTCTACTGCTGATAGCCCCGTTGTGGCCAGCCCGAGTATGGTTCTCAGACATTATATCACTCCTGGACGGCCCTCCATGAGAGATTCCCATCAGGAGGGACCTGCTGACACAGGCAGAGGGCTCAATATTTCACCCTCGCCCAGAGCTGTGGAAACTTTGGGTCTGGCACCTGAGGGGGCACAGTACCTAGAGGCTGGTCTGTCAGCAGGAGTGACTGAGACCATACTAAGCTCTAGAGCTCCCTCCACGAGGAAATTGTACGGCCTAAAGTGGAATGTCTTCACCACATGGTGTAGACAACGTGAAGTGGATCCATTTAACTGCCCAGTGGCTTCAGTGCTGGAGATCCTCCAAGATCGCTTCTCTGCTGGTCTTAGCCCGTCCACACTTAAGGTGTACGTGGCTGCCATTGCGGCTTTCCATGCTCCTCTGGGTGATGGGCCGCTGGGAAGACAACAGCTGGTCGTATGTTTCCTCCATGGGGCTTGGAGGATGAGACCTGCGGCTTGTACCAGGGTTCCCACCTGGGACCTGGCAGTGGTTCTCCAAGGGCTGGTCGAGGCCCCTTTCGAACCTCTGGAGTCGGCTGAGGCAGAGAACCTGTCCTTGAAGGTGGCTTTCCTGTCGGCCATTACCTCTCTGAGGAGGGTAGGAGATCTTCAGGCGCTCTCTCTATCTCACGGGTGCCTGGAGTTTGCTCCAGGCGACATCAGAGCCATCCTTCATCCTAGGCCGGGCTATGTACCTAAGGTTCCATTCAATGTGGCTCGGCCCGTGGTTCTGCAGGCTTTCCATCCTCCACCTCATGAGACAGCGGTCGAAGAGAGACTTCATCGGCTCTGTCCCGTCAGAGCTCTCAGAATCTATATTCAGAGGTCCTCTTCGTGGCGGAAGTCGGACCAGTTGCTGGTATGTTTCGGGTCGCCCAAGAAGGAGCTTCCTGCCTCCAAGCCCACCATCAGTAACTGGATCATTCAGGCTATATCTTCGGCCTACCAAGTGCGCAATCTGCCTTCACCTCTGGCCGTGAGGGCTCATTCTACCAGAGGCATGGCGTCCTCTAGAGCCCTCCTTTCTGGGGCTCCCATCCAAGAAGTCTGCGATGCAGCAGGATGGGCTACCCCGCATACCTTTATTAGGTTTTATAGTTTGGACCTTCCCTCGACACCTGGCACCCTTGTGCTCTCGTCCTAAGTGTGCCTGTATTCAGCTTCACACTGGGACAGGCAGGGCTCGTTGTGGCATAGTGGGTATTTGTTCCCCAAAGTGTCATTGACGCAGTCGAGTTCCCTTCACAGGGAATGTCTCGGGTTACGTATGTAACCCTTGTTCCCTTAGAGGGAACGAGACTGCGTTCCTTCGCCACGCCTCCCCCTGCCTGGGAGCGCTTGCTTCATCGCGAAGCTAATTGTATGCTGTGCCGGCGTCCTTATCTAGCTTCTGCCTATGCCGTCACTCATTTCGTCACGACGCAACGCCAATAGGATTGGATTAGTTTTCATTCATACTTCAGAGCCTCTACACTAAGGGAGCGTCCCCAAAGTGTCATTGACGCAGTCTCGTTCCCTCTAAGGGAACAAAGGTTACATACGTAACCCGAGACGTTCTCATCTAGCGTTTTATAATGCTATATCAACATTCTGCATAAAAATTGTGTGGGTGGTAACCCATCTATTGCTGTACTAAACATAACATATTTTTCAATTTATTTGGACAATTTATGTGTTATGAATTAAGAAAAATGTGAAGAAAGATTGGTTTAGGTTGCAACCGTCTCCATTGACTTTGCATTGCGAGAGGCTGCCTCCTTGTTGACTTATAACAAAAAACAAAACAATGTCTAAAAGCTGCTATGTGACAAGGTGTACAGCAAACAAGCTAAATAACCCAGAAATACAATTTTATAAGCTGTCGTCTACAAAAAATTCTTGTTTCAGGACATAAAAGTGGGTAAATTGAGACAGAGCACAACTAGTTCTCTTACGAGAGGTTCTCTCGTATTGTGTAAGTTGCTTACGCTACGGGTAAAGTAATCTTTTCTCGAGATATTGAAGCCAAAAATTATCCTTAATTTTATATTTATTGTCAACGCGTTGCAGCAGCTAGCAGACCTAGAGCGGGCTTACTAGCGCTCATTGGCTGCTCTGTGGCAACTGCAGCAGCCTACCACTGAGCCCTGCGTGACATCGTGCCCCCACGCGTCATAGCCCGCCAGAATGGTTGTGGCTTAGCGTATATAAGGACGGGCTCGGGGGCTGCTTACCTGATTTCATCTCTTCAGCGAAGTTATCTTCTGAGAGAATGCCGACGCAGTCTGACTCAAGCGACAAAGGACGCCCAGGACAGCGCCTGAAGAAGCCGGTCGATTCTCGCCGCCTTCAGCCACCCGTGCCTGCTACGCTATCCGGCGTCATATCCTTTTACTGCCTGTGTGTGCTCACTGCCGCGACACACACTCTCTCTAAAAGAGCGCGAGGCATTTAACGTCAAAATGCCTCGCATTTCCTGTGGCTCTTGCAGAGCCCCGCTCAGCGACGGAGACCGCCATGTTATCTGCACTCTCTGCCTGGGCCGTGACCACGCAGCCCTTGCCCTTTCCTCGGGCGGCTGCGTCCACTGCGAAGAACTGACCACGTTGACCCTGCGGGCTCGACTTGAGATGTTCGACGCTGAAGCTGCACCTCCATCCGCCTCCGCTGGACCACGCTGCAAGAAGCGTCGCTCCCAGAGGCTACCGGAGCCTGACATGGCCTGCGAGCGCTCGAGCTTCCCCTCGAGCCTCGCTTTCCCCTTCTCCAAGGGAGAGCCGTCGAGGAGAGACACCAGGTCCAAGAACCAGTCAGCTCAGCCAGTACGGTTCGAATAGTAGTAGAATTATTCCGTCCCTGCGGACCTTCTCCAGAACTCCTGGGAGCAGAGTAATCGGGGAAAGACGTACAGACGTAGCCTCAGCCATGTCAATACCACAACGTCCAGCCCCAAGGGAGCTGGGTGTGTGAGGGAGAACCAAAGTGGACAGTGCGTCGTATCCTGAGACGCATAGAGATCCTCTTGTGCCTGGCCATAAACCTCCACAGGCCCTGGGCTGAGCGGCCTTCCATTACTGCTCCCCAGCCGGTGAGGGAAGCATCTGTCGAGATAGCAACTTGATGGCAAAGAGCTCCCAACACCGGACCCTGGGATAGGAACCAGTATTTCCTCCATATAACCAAGGCGCGGAGACACCACTGCGTGATCTTGATCGTACAAAGTGGGTTTCCCCTCGGGGAGAACCCTCTGGTTCTGAGCACCACTGCAAGGGTCTCATGTACAGTAGGCCAAAGGGTATCACATTGGACGCTGCTGCCATGAGGCCCAACAGTTTCCCAAACTGTTTCACAGTGCGTGACTGGCCTAGCTTCAACTCTTTTGTGGCTGTGAGGATAGCAGCTACACGAACGGGCGATAGCAGCTACTCCTCAGCCCAGCAGCCCCATTTACGCCTTACCCACCAGCGGCAAGAGTTTCTAACTGGCCTGGAGAGTAATGCCAAGCCTTAAGGGGAGCCTAAGCCGTGACAGGACTGATAGCTCACAAGCATCTGTTCTGCCTTTGGCATCGGCCATGCCCTAGCTCTTTCAACCCATTTTTTTAAACATAAACTATTAGAATTGAAAATCCAGGCTGAAAGGGTTGATCCGGGATCTCATTTTTTATCAGTGGAGATCGGGAAAAACTGGAAGGCCCTGACATGGAAGTTATAAACTCTAAAACTCATTATACACAGGGGATTGAGATGGAGAATCTTCAATTCCCTTAACTCGATGCTCAGCACATCCATCTCCTCGGAGGTGGACAGCTGCAGCACCGAATTATACCATTTAATTCCTCAAAATTAAATGTAGTAAAAGATCAACCAGACAAGTTAACAAGGTCTGGATGAAATGCTGAACTTATACATGAATCTAAGCAAATTTAAATGCAGCCCACTTATTTAATTCCTCAGAATCAAACAGCAAAAATCAACCAGACAAGTTAACATAGTCTGGATGAAAGGCTGAATATATATTTATATATATAGGCTTATATATAAAAAAAATAGTTTCAACATACAATAAAAGAATCATAAATTCATAGCTTGCAATACACTATGTATCTCTTTAATCTATGCATTGCATTTGCATAACTCTCGATTATTATTGCAGTCTTTTTTAAATAAACAGTAGCATGGGGAAACTCCCAATAGTGCACACACGCCTGTCCACTATTTTCATTTTCATATAGAGCTACATGATTCTTCGAACATGCTCTTAATAGATGAGGGTGGTGAGTTTTTATTTCCCTGCATCGATGCTCAGCACCTCTACCTCCTCAGAGATAGACTGCTGAAACACTGGGCTCTCTAACGAGGGTGGAAGAAGCCGCGGCGCAAGCTTCCAATCCCAGAGAGAGAGCCCTGGGTAAAGGCAGAGAAAAGGCGGAGCCCGTCTCTAACCCCTCTGCGAGATCCATTTGCGCACCCCACAATACCAGCTTCCGTGCTGCCTCGGCAACAACTGGGCCGGTACTGTGAGGAACGCGAGCCTGAACACCCTCCTCAAAGAGTGACAGGCAGGAACGGAGCGAGTAAAGCGATAGTAACTCACAATGCTCGTGGGCTGACAGATCATGCTCCGTTCCAAACAAACAACACATACATCGTGTGTATCCCCACCTGTAAAGAAAGAGGGCAGGGAGGAACACACGATCTAAGGTTGGTTTTGTTTGCCATAATATCTATGCTTGTGACTGATATAGTGACAGACAACAATAAATAAGACAGACAGTATGTAACACAGAGCGCTTGCTGAGGCACAGAAGCTAGCGAGGTTCTATTCCGGATGTGCTTTATCATTTCCTGGTCGTGACGTCACCCGCCCGTGACGCCCACTCTCGCCATTGGACTAGTTGACACAAGTGCTTCAGACGCAATCACGCAGGAGCGTTCCCAAAGCGTCATCGACGCATCGCGAGTTCCCTCGAAAGGGAACATTACATTGTTGATGAAGACGAAGCTAGTGTTTGTGGCCGGCCGCCTGGTGCAGAGCAAATTGTTCGTGATTTTACTGCTTGTGTCACTGTTTATGCAATGGATTGACTCTCTGCTAGTTTATGATCACTGGTCGAGGAGGAGGACTTGCCGTTATTTTTAAGGAAAAATACAACTGCAGGCAGTTGTCAATGATAACATTTTCGAGTTTTGAGTTAACAATGTTTGAATTGGGCAAATTTCAGCCTGTGTGCTCTTATCTATCGACCTCCTAAATATAACAAGCATTTTATCAGGGACTTTACTGAATTATTGTCTGAAATTATGCCAAAATATGACTGGATCTTAATTGTAGGAGATATGAATATTCATGTATGCTGTCCCACGAATCTGTTGGCTATAGATTTTTTAAAACTAATCGATTCATTTAACCTTACACAGTTTGTAAGTGGTCCAACACAGATTCATGGCCACACATTAGATCTTGTCTTGTCATGCAGTTTGCCTATTTTAAATATTGAGATACAAAAGGCTGTTTTTTCTGACCATGCACCAATTTTATTTGATGTTTCCCTTCCATACAATACTGTTAAGCAATGTGCTCCACCTCGTATCCGCAGGATGATTAAACCTGCCACTGCTGCACAATTTTCCGAAGCATTTAGTAATGTTATAGAGACTATTGATACTTTGCACGTGACGTCAGTTGTACTGGCTGGCGGGCAAGAACGTCATTCTCTAGCAACGAAAACCAGTAAACTAATCAAGGATCTTACCAGGACGTTGTAAGAATAACGACTCGGGGTAAATGCGAATTAGCTCAAGAATATAGGGAATTTTGGCAATATTAATATTTATAACGCATGGTCATAATTCATAAATCGCATATGCATTTACTTTATCAATTATAGGAAATACCTCGTTCTGTACTGTCTGATCATTACAGTTAAGAAGAAGCATTCCTGTTTACAAAACTCCAAGACAGTTTGTCTTCTGGCCACGAAGACAAAACCTCTTTGGGTTTATAAATTAAAACTATTCAAAGTAGTTTTATAATATAGAGCCTGTAGCTTTATAGATCTTTTGTTTCATTGACTTTATAAAAAGGGGGTTTTCAAACACAGAGCCAGTTAAAAGTATAAATGGGTTTATTAATAAAATGGCACACACTAGAGATTATATAAACTACAAACATAAACGTACGTAAAAATGCACACAACGAATAAACATTTAACCGAACAAAAACATAAACATAGCGTGATCAGAATGAAAATGGAATGAAAGAAAGAAAGAAAGATATAGAGGGAAGATAGAGGGTAACTTAAATCACAGACCTAAGACCTAGACACCTGGAACAGCTTTTATAGGAATCAATATACTTGCGAGATGTGGTACTCTTTCAGTGTGATGCTGAAAAGGGGACGCGCGTGCGCGTGTCCGGCTGGTTTGCGTCTAGCTTCTTCTTCTGGGTCGTTTCGAAAAACGATGTAAAGGCTCACTTGAATTTAACGTTACCGGAAAAGTTCAGATTCGTCTCCCGGGATGGGAGAGGCTGGAAATCTTAGTTGCAACGACCGGCAGCTACGACTCGAACATGGGTTCGTTCGATGGAGAAGGCCAGGGCCTCCTTCAGCTGTTCCTTGGAGAAACGCTGCGCCGGGGAGGAGGGTCCAGAGAAGTTGGATGAGTTGAGAGGAAGGATGAGAGAGAAGAGAGAAGAGAGAATCTTCCTTTTAACAGACATCTGTTTACGCCCTGTTTTGGGGACAGAGCGAATCAAAACTTCTGATTTGTAGCGGGAAGAAGTCTTCTTTGTGTGAAGAAAAACACGCCCCCTTTTACCATATGTCTTATGAGGGAAAGGATTCATACTTAGAAATATGATATTTCCTGGAATCAAATGCATATTATTGTACCTTGCAGTCAAGATTCGTCTCCGTGAGAGGGAGAGGATTACAGAGATATTAATTATGACAGGTAAAGATTGGGGACACATAACGTTACACTTATATGCATAATTACACACAAATAAAGTTTGATTAAACACACAATAAAGTTGTCAGTGTTTCCGTTATGGCAAGTGACGACACTTTGAGAAACATAGGAATACATATCAACATTCAGTGGCTTGTTATGTGGAAGAATATCTGTTTCCAAAGTTCCAGAGTGTGTGTGTGTGTGTGTGTGTGTGTGTGTGTGTGTGTGTGTGTGTGTTCTGGAATGCCTTTGAGGCTTGGGTCGTAAAGTTTTATGGTCTGAGTTAGGGTTACAACACTATGGAGTGAATATTCTTTCAATGAATCTTCAGAATTAAAGATTTTACTCTAGCAAAACACACCTCTATTATAAGGCAAAGCTAATCACACACATACATATCGGAAGGTATACATTCAAGAGCCATATTTCTGCATGACGTTGCACTTTAGTGGCTTTCGTGTGTGTGTGTGTGTGTGTGTACGTGTGTGTGTGTTCAGAGCGGGTTTTCTGTTGAGATCGGAATGTCAGTAATGTCTTTGAAGCTCACACCATCGAGCCATAGTCGTTACATATCCCCCTTTTTGTTAGATAAAGACCTCGGAAGGACTTTATCGAACAACAAATTAGCGCAATGGTCGATGGCAAGCGGCTGATGACTGAGGACTCAGGTCAAATGAGGTTTAGGCGAGCCCCGGATCGGGACCCCCTTTTTGCGGTTCCATAGGAAACCACCAGACACGGCTTTGTGAGCTTTGCTGTGGCTGCTCACATTTGGTAGGGTCTGGTACAGGGTGAAAGCCAAGACGGGAGTCAGGGCGTGGTCGGTTGCTGTGGAGGTACACAGCGCAGCGTCAGCTGCGGTCCAGGTATGGACACAGGTGAGGTGTTCAGGCTGGGCGGTTGCCCATGCTTGGAGGGACTGTGTTGAGTGCGAGTCCTGCCTTGGTGTTCAGGACTCAGGGTTGCTCTCTCCGTGCGATGCCGGATGCCAGACCTGGTGAGTGTGGCTGCTTTCTCGCGAACCACTGCGGCCTGCATCCTGTTAGAGGCGATAGGGAGAGAGAGAGAGAGAAGGAGAAAAAAAAAATTCCAGCGATGGAGGTCCTTAGTTGGTTTAGGACAGTCTTTTTGGTTCGCTGAGGTTGGTATGCCACATGCTTTGATGTCCCATGCATGGCTTTTTGGCACATGTGGCGTCATTGTTACGCCTGCCCCCCCCCCCTTGTGCTTTGTGGCTTTACGAGCTGTGGCGCTGTGATGGCAACAGGTGCACAATGCGTATTGAAGTCTTGTGAACGCAACATGTGCGTGGTGGCAGACAGCTGTCTGAGGCACTGGTTGTCAGTGAGCTCGGATGGCCTGCGAGGGTGGTGGAGGGGTAAGTGGTGGCATAGGAAAAGTCTGTTCATCAGAGGCCCGCATGACTTTCTTTGTACACAGCGGAGGTAGCGTTTTAGCGGCTCTGAGGCGTGCAGTGTAGTTGGTAAAGTTCGTTTGTGCTGTGTAATCACTGCAATGGTTAGGGTGGGTGGGTGGGTTGTCTGTATGTGGCGCAGACATTGGTTTGGTTACTCAACTGCAGGTCAGTCAGGACCTTGAAGCAGTAGGTGTCAGTGTTCGTTTTCTGTGTCTGTGTCAGACGTGGCTGCACTGTCTTCATCTGTGATGTAAGAAGACTCTGCCTCACCAGTGTTCTGGAGAGAGTGGTTACAGGTTCGACGGTCTGGGCTTGGAGTTCTGGACGGCGGGTGATGCTGGTTCCAGAATCTTTCCGAGCGCTCGGTCCGATGCTTTGGATGAGCACCGTCACCGTCGTGCTGCCATCTGCTGGCCTGGAACGGTGTTGATTCTCTGTGGTAAGGTCTGTGTGCCGACGAAGATCGTCCAGGGCATTTTGAAGTCTTTCAACTTCCTGTTGTAGCGTTGTGTCCGTCTCGTCCTCTTCCTCGGTCAGGAAGATTAGCTGGTCTAGCCGACTCTGTGTGTGGGCTCGGTCCTTCCGGGCTTCTGTGGCCTGGAGCTGTAGTGCGGCTGCCTTCTGTTCCATGTCGAGGCTGAGCCTTTCGCTGGCCCGGGCCTTGGTGACGAGGTTGAGTGCGAGTTTTCCGAAGATTTTGGCCAGCTGCTCGTGGTCGTACTTCTGGGTTGGATCGTAGGTCTCAAACTGGTCCAGGTACTGTGGGACTGGGTTAGCTCGACATCTCTGCTTACTGTGGTGAGAGAAGCACAGCACACACAAAAAGAGACACAATGCAAGTTTGTTTTAGGGTTAATGAGCTATACTCATACGGGCTATGCCGTTTATGAGAATTTCGGGGCTAACTGATGTCAACAGTTAGCTGAGCCAATTTCGTGGGTATGGATGAAACCCACAATAGAAATTTGGACAGGCGGTAGCCTGGGGGTCGTTTTAGCGACGCCCGCTTTGATCGTCACTCTATTATTCAGCTTTTCCTGGGGTCTCTCTTAGGTTCTGTGTCTAAGTGAAATGAAAGAAACAAATCACAACAGAGTGGAGAAAGAGACAAGGTTGAAGGTAGGGAAGATCAGAGGGAAACACAACACAAGGAAGTGAATTGGTCTGCAATGAAATGTCACAAACAATAACACGGGGAGCGTTATTTAAGGAAAATAAATCAAATAAGATAAAATAAAATAAAATAAAGAGGCCTAAGCCTTATTAACACTGCGAGAGTTCCTGATCGGGCCAGGAGATGCGTGGGTTATCGGGACAGGACCTCGAAAGAAAGTGTGTCTTAGAGAGAGAAAGGTGAGTCCAAGCACTTAAAATACACCCGAAGGAATAGCTAGTATTCTGTGGTTCCTAATAAGTGGATGGGTTCTATCAAATTTTAGTTCACCTGGGGTGAATAGAGGTCATCCAGGTGGAAACCAGCGGGCGCGGTCAGACCCTCCGACGGTCCCAACACCAGAAGGAGTGCAGTGTCAGTAACGTCGGACAGATGATCCCCGCCCACCGGAAACCAACCAGTGATGACGTCTCACTCACCACAGTGCACTGACTGAGTCCTGCCAATAGATACACAATGAGGGATTACAATGTTAGACTTAAAGTAAATTAAGGCTTTCTGGTTTCATCAAATTGAGTAAATAGGTATGCAGGAGTCAGAGGCAAAGGCTTTACTAAAATAATGATACAACAAAGGAAATTACGATAATTGGTTGTAATTATCAGAATAACCTACCCCCCCCCCCCCCCCCCCCCTTGGAGAGACTGGAGAAAGAGGGAAGAGAAAAATAATTATCAATGAAATAAAATTTGAATAAACAACACAGGTTTGAGACGCAGGCAGAGGAAAAGGCCCCGGCAGTGGGTTTGTGCCACAAGGGTGAGGGCCGTGTTTCCTCTCAGTGGTCCACCTGGTTGAATAGACACAATTTGAAAAATGCAAACTTGTTTAAATTAAAATTCAAATAAGCATGCAATGAGAGGTCCAAAATAATAATAATAAGGAAGGAAAGAAAATTAGAATGATAACAGTGATGTATCAATACTAAAAATAATCAAAACTGAAATTCAGAATGACTTCCTATAATCCTTACAATAACACTGAGGTTATTAGTATGGATCATAAAAATAATCAAACGAAAAGGGGAGCAAGGAGACACTTCAATTGCAGACTGGGGGTTAAACAGATATTGATAAGTCGACCCAAGATCGCCACACGGTGGCGTGCTTCTTCCTAGGCGGACCTATCAATGAACTGAGTGAATCGAATCTAAGTTTTTAATTCGAAAAGTTTTCCTTTTTTTTTTTCGAACTTAACTTAAAGTGTGACCGTCGAAAACAGAAAAAGGAATTGTCTAACTCCAAATAATATCAGCATAAGCTAAGCTTGAATGCAGTTAAGTATTTGAGAGAGAAAAATGAATGCCGAGAGAAAAAGAAATTGAAAGCAAGTATTATCTTAGAACGCCACGAGATGGCGTAGTTGCGCTCGCGCAGGCTGACGTCAGTGGGAGGCGACGCTCACGCAGGATGACGTCGGTTGGGGGCGCGTAATTTGAGAACTGCCCCAGACTTAGAGGCTGCCCTCTAGTGTCGGTCAGTGGCGTAATTCAGCAGATTTTTTTTTTTGGAATCACGTGGTGTTTTGCGCTTCTGTTGCATGCGGAAGACTGACGCGAGTTTCACAACATGTGACTAACAGGAATTACACATTATGCATTACACATTGAGACGGTTTTAGAATAAGAACAGGGATTATCATCTTTTCTTAATTCATAAAACTGGTCTCCAATTTACACATTATATATTATACACATGAGACGGTTTAAAGAAGGAGAACAGGGATTATCATCCGTTTTCTTAATTCATAAAACTGGCCTCCAATTACATATTATACATATAAAACGGTTTACATAACAACAGGTATTAAAACTTCGTGTTTTAATCACTAGAAACTGTGAGCAAACAGGCGTTGAACATCTATTTACTTAAGCTGTGAGCACACCAGGCATCAGAACAGCTGTGAGCAGGACTTATCATCTGCTCATCTCCCATAAGCATTAATCAAAATAGCACTTTTATGATTTTTGCGTAGGTTTACGAAATTGGATCGCGAGGCCAATTTCTGACCAGGAGTTATCGTTAACGTATTGTATATCATAAGGCCTATTACGACTGAAAACTATCAGATTTACGTCTTCGTCCTAAAAGAGATCCTTCGTCTTCATTTAGTCGGTTTAAATCATGTTACATGTATCAACTGCAAAGAGTTTTGCTTCGTCTTTACAGAGACAGATGTAATGTCATGGACTGCAGTTTTAGCAGAGCTGGGCTGGCTTTGTGCCCGCGATCAGCTGGGTGAGTTCGCCTTGGCGACTTATCTCACACTTCAAAACGCGCGTATAGCCTACAATTATTAATACCAATAATACACATTCAACTGAAACTGAATTTGCCCACAAAAATGAAGTTTGAAACTGCTTTTGGATTCTCCACCATAATAATGTAAGAATAACGACTCGGGGTAAATGCGAATTAGCTCAAGAATATAGGGAATTTTGGCAATATTAATATTTATAACGCATGGTCATAATTCATAAATCGCATATGCATTTACTTGATCAATTATAGGAAATGCCTCGTTCTGTACTGTCTGATCATTACAGTTAAGAAGAAGCATTCCTGTTTACAAAACTCCAAGACAGTTTGTCTTCTGGCCACGAAGACAAAACCTCTTTGGGTTTATAAATTAAAACTATTCAAAGTAGTTTTATAATATAGAGCCTGTAGCTTTATAGATCTTTTGTTTCATTGACTTTATAAAAAGGGGGTTTTCAAACACAGAGCCAGTTAAAAGTATAAATGGGTTTATTAATAAAATGGCACACACTAGAGATTATATAAACTACAAACATAAACGTACGTAAAAATGCACACAACGAATAAACATTTAACCGAACAAAAACATAAACATAGCGTGATCAGAATGAAAATGGAATGAAAGAAAGAAAGATATAGAGGGAAGATAGAGGGTAACTTAAATCACAGACCTAAGACCTAGACACCTGGAACAGCTTTTATAGGAATCAATATACTTGCGAGATGTGGTACTCTTTCAGTGTGATGCTGAAAAGGGGAAGCGCGTGCGCGTGTCCGGCTGGTTTGCGTCTAGCTTCTTCTTCTGGGTCGTTTCGAAAAACGATGTAAAGGCTCACTTGAATTTAACGTTACCGGAAAAGTTCAGATTCGTCTCCCGGGATGGGAGAGGCTGGAAATCTTAGTTGCAACGACCGGCAGCTACGACTCGAACATGGGTTCGTTCGATGGAGAAGGCCAGGGCCTCCTTCAGCTGTTCCTTGGAGAAACGCTGCGCCGGGGAGGAGGGTCCAGAGAAGTTGGATGAGTTGAGAGGAAGGATGAGAGAGAAGAGAGAAGAGAGAATCTTCCTTTTAACAGACATCTGTTTACGCCCTGTTTTGGGGACAGAGCGAATCAAAACTTCTGATTTGTAGCGGGAAGAAGTCTTCTTTGTGTGAAGAAAAACACGCCCCCTTTTACCATATGTCTTATGAGGGAAAGGATTCATACTTAGAAATATGATATTTCCTGGAATCAAATGCATATTATTGTACCTTGCAGTCAAGATTCGTCTCCGTGAGAGGGAGAGGATTACAGAGATATTAATTATGACAGGTAAAGATTGGGGACACATAACGTTACACTTATATGCATAATTACACACAAATAAAGTTTGATTAAACACACAATAAAGTTGTCAGTGTTTCCGTTATGGCAAGTGACGACACTTTGAGAAACATAGGAATACATATCAACATTCAGTGGCTTGTTATGTGGAAGAATATCTGTTTCCAAAGTTCCAGAGTGTGTGTGTGTGTGTGTGTGTGTGTGTGTGTGTGTGTGTGTGTGTTCTGGAATGCCTTTGAGGCTTGGGTCGTAAAGTTTTATGGTCTGAGTTAGGGTTACAACACTATGGAGTGAATATTCTTTCAATGAATCTTCAGAATTAAAGATTTTACTCTAGCAAAACACACCTCTATTATAAGGCAAAGCTAATCACACACATACATATCGGAAGGTATACATTCAAGAGCCATATTTCTGCATGACGTTGCACTTTAGTGGCTTTCGTGTGTGTGTGTGTGTGTGTGTACGTGTGTGTGTGTTCAGAGCGGGTTTTCTGTTGAGATCGGAATGTCAGTAATGTCTTTGAAGCTCACACCATCGAGCCATAGTCGTTACAACGTTTAATATACAAAAGTTGGTGTTTTGAGGTGTACACGACATGTCAGATAGTTGTTGTGCGATTGGATGCACTAACCGCGTTTTTTGCCCGCCAGATATCACGTGACCGCAAAGTATCAATAGAGCCGTCTGCTTTCCTATGTACAGATGAGCTTATTTCCTGTTTTTCATCCACCTGTATAAATATTCTTGATAAAATTGCATCACTAAAGCCCAGGCGCTCCAAACCTAATTCTGAACCGTGGATTAATGACTTAACTCGAGCGGCTAGGCAAAAGTGTAGGAAAGCTGAACGCCAATGGAAAAAACATAAATTGCAGGTTTTTTATGATATCCTAAAGGATTGTTGGCGTAATTATCAGAGAATTGTTAAAACTGAAAAGGCTAAATATACCTCTCTGATGTTATCAATAAAAATGGCCATAAACCTCATGTTCTTTTTAGAACAATTAATTCTGTTCTTCATACCCCCCAATCTATAATGCAGGAATAATCTACTGTGGCCTGTGAAAAATTCCTCCACTTTTTTGTGGAAAAGATTGCCACTATTAGAGCAAGCATTTCACCTCCAGCCTTTGATCCTTCCATTTCCATAGAGTGCTGTTGTGAACTTAGAATCGAAAGACCAGGAGACTTGGTTGTTTCTTCAGCAGGATTCTTTATTGAAATCACGAGCTGTCGGTAGCTGCAGTCACCAAGTCTGACGTGAATGTTCTCTTACAGTTTATATACATTTAGGGGCAGGAACCGAAAAAGACAGGTTTAGGAACCGGTTTTAGACTGAGAGCATTGCCCACCCTAATCCACTCAGCATATCTATTCAAACACTGAGACCCGAGTACAGGACTGGCTGGACTTTCTTGCTAAAACACAAACTCCAAGAGTTTCAGTAAAACAGGACTGACCAGAGTCTTTTGCTAGAAAACTCTGATAATCATAATTTATACCTAACCTTAACATGCTAAATTCAATGTAAACCTAAATTAAACATTTTAATACATTTGCATTCCCACATTTGCCCCTTTGAGAGTCTTAAAAAAACTCTCACATAATATACAAATTTAAACACTTAAAAGTTCATTCTTGTAACTTTTGATCGTCACAGGCACATATAACTTATTCTGTGTCATAGTGTCATAGTTCTTCTCAAAACCATAACTGTTGACACATACGACGCAGGGTGTAAAATGTCGTATAAACTACATGATTGCACAGATTGTAATGTTCTGCAGTATAACATTTGAGGCTGTGAGTATTCTGAATGTCCCCCAAACAAAGGCTGTGACAGTCACTTTCCTTTTGTTCTATTAAACAAAAATAAGTCTTTCATCTTTGTTGTGAGTTACTGGGGAAATTAAGCACTCACAGCCTAAATGGTTAACACCTTATCAAGTTTCCCCACGAGTTTAACGAGGAGGGGAGGGGCTGCTTCAGAATATCAAGCAGGCTAATCAGAAGCTGGTTAACCTTGTTAACTTGTCTTAAGTTATTTTTGTTTTTTCTACATTCTTTTCCAAAATGTCCGTGCTTGCCACAGTAAGAACAACTGGCTTCTCTGGGACTTTTGCGTTTCTTTGGCTTCTCTGAGTTGACCTTAACAGAAACTGCTGCAATTCTTACTCTCTCTTTGACATCAGAATCTCTTTCCCAAATAGCTAAACTTTCTAGGTTACTTCTGAGAGTTCTTTTAGCCCACGTAATATCTAGGAATGGCAAGGCTGTTCTGTACTCAGCTACAAGACCATCTGCCCAAATTCGGATTAGAGCTCCTTTGTCAGCTAACACACTTTCGGAATCATCCACTATTCCACTGTACGTTACCGCTACCTGACAGAACCTCTCAGTATATTCACTCACAGTTTCTTCTTTCTCTTGTACACAGCTAGTAACTCTCGACCAATCGATTTTGGGTCCTAAGATATTCTTTAGGATTTTCAAAACACCTTCTCTCAAATCGCCTTTACTGACATGTTGCAGTTCGGAAGTAACAGCAGACTCAAAATTGTTGAATTCAGATTCAGTTAGAATTTGTGACATCAGCTGTGTGACTTCCGGCAACGACATGTCGTAAAGATGCATTTTACTGAACAATGCTCTTCTAAATTCAGAAAAATTTGTGCGTGCTGAGGGTAAACTCTGGGAGAGTCGATCTATATCCTTAGGACCTAAAGATGTTTTGGCAACCGTTTGTATTTGGACAACAGAAGAGTTCGGAGTAACACTTTTAGTTCCCTGAGATCTTCTCCTAGCCCCACAAACCTGCACTGAATCTACAGGCTGATCAGTTACTGATTGGATGGCTACATTTGTTTCAAAGAAAGCTTTTAAGTCAGGATAATTGTTATCAGGCTGACTAACTTCTTCCACATCAGTTTTTTCGGCATCTTTGTTGCGGTTTACTTTCTTAGTCAACGAAGATATTCTAGCACGGAGCTCTTTGATCTGTTTCTCTAGCTCTGAGTTGCGCTTAGACTGTTCTGTAGCTAGTGTTAAACCAAATTCTCTGTGACAACAGATAAAACTTTTCACACTGTTCTTGCGAATACTTTCTCCTAGTACCTTCTTACAATCTTCAATTGACCACACTTTCTCTGGATCAATGCCAAATTTCTTTGTTAAATTCAATCTGACTGGCTCAGTCACGATGGAGTCTATGTACTCTGATAACAAAGACTTGAATTCACTATCTGTTAAAGGTGTAGCTAGTCCAGCTTTCTCAGTTGTGGGAATCAGTCTAGTACTTTTCCTAAACATTTTGTGAATTTCTATGTTACCACACAAACAAACACTAAACTTCTCTCTACTGTCTTACAAACAGAGGGTACAATCTTATTAGCACATGACGCTAATCTTCTCTAGCTTACAAAGGACAGGCCTTCTCTAGCAAGAGGATACACACAATATTAACATGTAACTGTTAAACTTCCCTGCCTGAACAACAAAGGATAAATTTCATCTCTAAAAGACAACTTTAGAGGATAACTTAGTTAACAAAACCCTGCAGCTGTTTGTTAACTTCTTCTCTGTCGTCGCAGAGGAAAACTATTTTGTACTGGTCTGCAAAGGTTCTTTAAATGGAGTGAAACTCACCAAGTCTTTCGTTTGTAGAGAAAGATTCCGTCTGGAAAAATTCAGTCTTTCAGATCTTTTTGGAGCTTGAAGTTTTCAATCTGGATTCAGAAGATTCAGTCTGGAACTTAGTCAGGCTTTGTTGAGATCTTTGAGCTTGAAGTTCTTTGTTGAGTTTCAGTTTCTCCATCCGGGTCACACGGCACCATCTGTTGTGAACTTAGAATCGAAAGACCAGGAGACTTGGTTGTTTCTTCAGCAGGATTCTTTATTGAAATCACGAGCTGTCGGTAGCTGCAGTCACCAAGTCTGACGTGAATGTTCTCTTACAGTTTATATACATTTAGGGGCAGGAACCGAAAAAGACAGGTTTAGGAACCGGTTTTAGACTGAGAGCATTGCCCACCCTAATCCACTCAGCATATCTATTCAAACACTGAGACCCGAGTACAGGACTGGCTGGACTTTCTTGCTAAAACACAAACTCCAAGAGTTTCAGTAAAACAGGACTGACCAGAGTCTTTTGCTAGAAAACTCTGATAATCATAATTTATACCTAACCTTAACATGCTAAATTCAATGTAAACCTAAATTAAACATTTTAATAAATTTGCATTCCCACAGTGTGCTGCAGTCCTCATTGAGTTTGAGCCTGTTTCCATCTTGGCCCTTAATGATATTGTTACACATTTAAAACCTTCAATCTGTCCCACTAATATCATCCCACCACGTATTTTTAAAGAGGTATGGAACACTATTGGACCAAACATTCAAGCAATCATAAACAGTAGTCTTACTTCTGGTTATGTGCCACTTTGTTTTAAAGAGGCTGTGGTACAGCCCCTTATCAAAAAACTAAATCTGGACACTTCAGTTCTTTCAAATTATCGTCCGATTTCTAAACTTCCTTTTGTGTCCAAGATTTTAGAGAAGGCAGTCCTAGTGCAGTTACAAGCCTATTTAGATCTGCATGGTATTCTTGAGGTGAGAGAGAATAGAGGGCACCTTCCATCAGAAAAAACTGACAGTTTTATTGCTTTATGGCCCTCAAAGCCCCGCCCCCTTGACCGTGGGAATTTCCCACGCTAGTTCCTCCCACTTATGGGCTGTACAGTACACCGTGGGAATTTCCCACGCTAACTCCTCCCACTTATGGGCTGTACATACACCGTGGGAAAATTGGATTTGTGTCACGCCTCCTTAGGGGTTGAACATCTGAAGCGTGGGAAAATTTTGCACGCTCAGTAGTTCTAAACAGTGTAAATTAAAACTTTTAAAGAAATGTACAATAAAGACATAGCCAGAGTGTGAGATCAGTGGTTTTTATTAAAGAAGACAGATGTACATTCATCACTTTCAAAACATCAATGAAATAAGTTAAAATTGCATTTTTCTCTAAAAGAGATATTAAAAAATGAGTTAGTGTTATTTAAAGATGTTAAAACATTAAAACAAGTTAAGAGTTTTTTAATTTACAGAAAAGATTGATTTGTAAAACTTTTACATAAAACACAAACTAGTTTAAAAAGTGTTACGTTTTTACATACCCAGTTGTTAAAGACTCGGAGTTTAAAGATATATAAGTGCTTCGTTGTAGTGGAGCAAAGTGTAGAGCGTCTACTCACTCCGGACCTCAGACAGAAATGAAGCAGTCTGAGGCCTACAGAGAGACACACACAAACCCCGCCCCTAGCCCCGCCCCAACAGATGTCACCGTGGGAAATTCCCACACCCCCCTTCAAGCTCCCAAATAGAAAACACATCCGGTCAGCTCAGTAGCCAGACTTAAATGACCAAATAAAACCGATGCAACGGCCCGGAGAGACCACACCCCCTAACACGCCCCTCTCAAAGCTCATAGGTTGTGTAAAATTAAGACACACCTCTCAGATGTCATTGGATGATACAAATGACATCACTCATAGGAATCCCCCTACCACAGCATCACAGTTAAGAGTTTAAAAAGCAGCGGAAACTTCAAGTGAAATACTATTTGTTTTATCTATCGTTTTTATACCGTTTTTTATGTAAACCACTTTAAACATCCATATGAAATGTGGTAAATAGTCACGGTTTCCAATATTTAATTGTCACAAAATTATTCTATATTTTAAAGTAGGCTATAGTCCCCTAGAGTTTTTTAAGGCTCTCTCACCTATCATACCGCACACACACACACACACACACACACACACACACACACACACACACAGCGTCGCTATGTCTACCGAGGTGTTATGGGGCATATGGTAGCATCCTGCATATTTAATTTTTTCTCTTTTTGACGGAATTGTGTGAATTAGTTTTATTGCAGAGCTTATTTGAAGAGATGGGTCAAATTCGACATGTTTTTTTCTAGTCATACAAATCAGGTATCAGACTCCATACCACATGCAGAGATGAAGGGTTTCTTTGAAAATTAAGCGGGGAAAAAGGTGTTTTTAAAACGCATCGTATCGCAATCTTTAAAAGGAGTCATTTGAGTATTTCATTTGAGTACCCAACCGCCGAAGGAGACACACGATCGAGCCAGCGCAATGTCTACAAATCATCATCATGGAGCAGAAGGAGACGAAGGCTCTTTTGATCCCGAATTAGTGGAAATTCTTAACGATTTATGTGAGTTTTTTTAGCATAAATCATAACCTACAAAATTGAAAAGATATCTCAATAAATGCTTTTATTTGCAGATGATACATCATTCCCCGAAGGTGTCGCGCCAGGTGATTTTTTTCAAGGTACGAGGATATATTTTTGTCATGTCTTTTTTAATATTTACTATTTAATATTTGTTTTAAAGAAAAAACTACTTTCAACAGAAATCACAGAGGACGCACCGACTCATAGCTCCGCCCAACCGCCGAACCCAGCTAAATACCCATTCGTTGTTGATTTAAACCCGACCAATCAAATTTACGAAGACGTCACGCCCAATTCAACCCCTAGACCTGTGGTCTGCGTGGACACAGAGAGTAGCGAACGTCAATCCTCACGTCCAGTCGAAGAGGAGAATTCTTCCCGCTCGAGCCCGTCTTTGGATGAGGCAAACACCGGATCGATTAAAATCATTGACGCTTCACGCAGAGGGGTGAAACGTCTTCGGGAAATTTATGGAGAAGAATTAATCTATCCGGAGAGAGGTAAGGGAAAAAGAAAACTATTTGGGTCTAATCTTTTATATTTTTTATTCGTTGAATTTTTTGAATTAACTGAATATTGTTTTTAGAAGAAAACAGTGAATCTGTTACATCCACAACGGGAGGAAAGAAACGATTCGAGAAATATTCTCCCGAGAGTCCGAATACGGATGAATACGGTAAGATTTCTTGTTTCATTAGACTATATTTTATCTATATTAAATAATTCATATAATATATATTTTTATTTTTTATTTTTTTTGCTTTTAGAAGAAATCCCCTCTTCTCCAGAAAGAGGGGCAGAGGTGTTTTTGGCTTCTCAACAATCGGTACTGAACGGCATCAATTCTGAACGGGACTTATCAGAAAGCAGTGATGAAGACGACCGGAGGTTTAGTCCTCTGTACAACCCTGCAGATCTCCGTGGATTGAGTTATGCCACTTTACGGAGTGCAAACAGAAGCTTCCAACGTGTTATCGAAATCGCCACACTACCTCTCACTTACCATCAGACAGCGGATATAGTTTCAAGAGCGCAGACCGGTATTACGGACCTTCTACATAGAGTCATTGATACACAGAATCAACACACCGTCGATTTAAGAAGTGCGGTGGAATTTTTCGGTGTTAGCCAAGACCGTGTGTTGGAAGAAAACAGACAGTTGCGCAACACGGTCTTATCACTTCAGGAGGTGAGGAATGATCATTCATTGCTTATTACTGTACTGTCCCTAATCTCTGAAAGATTAAATATTATTCAGAGACAATCGAGGGATAGGCCTACATAAAATGATGATTGACTAGTTTTTTTAAAAACATTTCACTGTTATTGTTTTAAAATCGTTTGCCTGTTATTGTTTCTATCTAAGTGTGTGAGATTTTGTATTTGTGTTTCAGTTTTTAAAAATCTATTTCTCTGTTATTGTTTTTTTATCTAGAGCTGTGTGTATGGGTGATTATGTTTTACTAATAGCCTACATTTTATGATGTATACCTATTAAAAACATTGTGGTGTATATTTGATGGGATCCTTCTGTTTCACACAATTTTTAAAATAAAAAAACATATCAAAATGTTTCCTAAAAGACAGAGAACCGACTCAGAGTGTGATGATATAACTCGCTCAAGATCAAGACCTAGGTCTGAGAATAACGAGAGACTCGATATTTTAATACGTGAACAGTTAAGAGGTCTAAATAGTACTGTTTTGTCTAATACGGAGAGATTGGATAATATTATAATCGACCAGCATGGCTGGATAGAGCCGACCGGGGATGATGGAGATGAGAGCGCACAGACAGGTGGTACACTAGCGACATCTCAAATGCGGCGTACGGAGTTAAGTCCTGCCGAGATAGATTCTCTGATGACTGATGGTGGGGTTGTTCGGGGTTTCACGATAACACCACGACCGCGTTTTAATGGGGTAGAGCTACAGAGATCGTTAGATCTCAGACAAATACAGACCAGCGATTTTGTAGAATATAATTCACGCCTCCATAATATTCTAAACGAGGTGGTTGACCTTTCACATCAGCTGGCGGGGGAGACGGGCTTCATTAACATAGCGCTTGCAGGAGAAAGTTTGCCGGGGTCAGTAAATACAGTATTAACACCTGATAACAACCACGATGCTTCATTATTCATAAATCAGATTGAGCAAGTTGCTCAGAGTAATGCTGATGTGGCTAGTGACTCGACCCTAACATTACAAATCTCAATTGTGCGAGATAAAACAGGAGGGGGACGAAGAAAGATCAATGACCTAGCTATCAGCGAGAGTGTCAGTAGGAATAAAATGCATTTATTTAGCCCCATTAATATCGATAATGAAATGTGTTTGAGTTACTGTCTAGCATATTTCCTCAATCCAGAATTCACAGATCAAGAGTTACACACACCTGCGATGGAGATTCACACGGGATGTGGTTTTATGGCACACGAGCAGATAGGTCTCCATAATTTGTCGGTTTTCGAAAATAAATTAGACATAAAAATTGTAGTTTTTTATAGAGACTGTTCTGGCAAGGTGGTTGTGTACAAAAACACAGACGAATTACACCCAAAGACAGTCCATCTATTTCTGCACGAAGGACATTTTCATCTAATAAAAAATTTAACCGGATTTATTGGAAGCTCGTACGTGTGCGAATACTGCTTCAAGGGGTATAAAGACAGAAAAACACACGAATGTCAGTTTGTTTGCAAAATATGTATGACATCTGAATGTCGCTCGTATGCGAGCAGAACAAGACAGTGTGCAGAATGTCTGAGATTCTGTAAAAACAACTTCTGTTACGAAACACATAAAAAATCACAAACCCCCGGCGAGAGATCTCAGTGTGAATCTGTGAGATTCTGCTCAAAATGCCATGCCGTTTATAGAACGCCCTCTGGTGGTGAAAAAATAAAACCTCACAAATGCTCTCCGGAGTATTGTGTACATTGTTACGAGATTTTGACGAACGACGGTGGTCACGAATGTTACATTCAGCCTCTAAAACCTGAACCCAAAGATAAAAAATATGTTTATTATGATTTTGAAACATTCGTTCAAGATGGGAGACACATAGCAAATTATGTTTGCGCAATGACAGAGACAGGCGAGACGTTTGAAGCTGCGGGGCTAGATTGTGTGGCTCTTTTGATTAAACACTTCAGACGCCCAAAATATACAGGATACACGTTTATTGCACATAACTCGTCCGGTTTTGATGCATATTTACTCCTTAATTATCTTGTCGGGGAGGGTTTGACGCCAAAAGTTATTATGCAGGGGTGTAGAATTCTATACATGTATGATACTGTGTTTAAACAACGTTTCATCGACTCATGGCAATTTATCCCCTTTAAACTAGCTAACATACCCAAGGCCCTTAACTTAGATACACAGGAGAAGGGTTATTTTCCGCACCTTTTCAATAAACCAGAAAATGGAGAATATTTCGGTCCCTATCCTGCAAAAGAGTTTTACGGTTATGAGACAATGAGTAAAGCCGAGCGTGTCAGATTTGACACTTGGTACGCAGATGTATCGAATGATATCTTTGACTTCAAAAAGGAGATCGCTTTTTACTGTAGGAATGATGTAATTATTCTACGAAAAGCCTGCAAATGTTACAGAGACGAATTTATAAATTTCACAAACATCGATCCGTTCAAATCAATCACATTACCAGGTGTGTGTATGAAAACTTTCAAAACAAATTTTCTCTCGCGCGACACACTGGCTCTAACACACAGCCACGCCTATATTAATCAACACAAGACGTTTTCAAACGTATCTATCCAATGGCTTGAGTATGTCAAATTGAGTCAAAACGTGGAGATAGAACATGCATTAAACTATGGTGAGCGTGCGTTGGGGCCATATCACCTAGATGGTTATTATGAGGATGATAATGGGACAAAGATAGCCTTGGAATTCCTAGGGTGTTTTTTTCACGGCCACGACTGCAGATTTAAGGCAGAAGAAATTCAACCTTTATCGAAAGTGTGTTTTGGTGATCTCAGAAGGCAGTCGGATGCAAAACTAGAAACCCTGCGAAAAGTTTATGGATTGCGCGTTATTGTTATGTGGGAATGCGAATGGGAGGGGCTGAAACAGACAGACCGTGATGTCATGCGGTTCATGTCATCTTACGAAACACACGAGAGGCTGAGAGCTCGAGATGCTCTATACGGCGGTAGAACAAATGCGTACAAGTTGTATCACAAAACAGCTGAAAATGAGAGAATCGACTATTATGATTTCACATCGTTATACCCTTTCGTCCAGGCTACTAAAACGTATCCTATAGGTCATCCTAAAATTATATTCAAGGACTTTGAAGCGATAGAGAACTACTTTGGACTCATAAAGGCCGAAGTTCTTCCTCCGCGGGGATTGTATCATCCAGTACTGCCTTACAGGTGCGCTGGTAAGCTAATGTTTCCTCTATGTAAGACTTGTGCAGAGAATCAGATTCAGGATACACAATGCTGTCATACAGAGGCTGAGAGATGTATTACAGGCACATGGGTGACCGTTGAACTCCAGAAAGCTATTCAACACGGGTATTGCGTAATCAAAATACATGAAGTCTGGCATTTCCCAGACACGTCCGATACATTATTCACCAAATATGTTAAAACATTCCTTAAACTGAAACAGGAAGCGTCGGGGTATCCGTCCGATGTAGTGACAGAGACAGAAAAACAATCTTACGTAGCTGATTACCTGGATAAGGAAGGGATCCAGTTAGATCCGTCTAAAATAATAAAAAATCCAGCAAAAAGATCCATTGCTAAGCTCATCTTGAATACACTTTGGGGTAGGTTTTGTCTGAGATCTCACCTTGCACACAGTGAACTCCTGGCAGACCCAGAAGAGTTCACTCAGCATCTCTTTAACCACGCCCACGTAATACATCATTTCTCTTTCGTATCTGATTCAGTGGCTTTGATTCAGTCGAGTAGTGCAGCGCAAGACCCATCTCCCACGCGTGATGTAAATCTTCTGGTAGGTGCTTTCACGACTTGTTACGGGCGACTCGAGTTGTATAATCTTCTAGATAAATTACGGGAGAGAGTGATTTATGCCGACACAGACAGCGTGATTTTTGTATCAAAAACCGGTGATTGGATTCCTGAGACAGGATCTTATCTCGGTCAGCTGACGAGCGAGTTAGATCCTGGTCAGCATATAATCCAATTCGTTTCCTCGGGTCCTAAATCTTATGCATTTAAGACATCCGATGGTCGTTCATGTCTCAAAGCTAAAGGCATCACGTTAACAGCAGAGAATGCTGAAATAGTTACGCTACAGAGTCTGACCGATCTTGTGCGAGGTTATGTCGAAAGAGGTGTCAGATTACACCTGTCCGCAAAAACAAACACCATCACACGGAATAAGAGGAGATTCACATTACACAACAGGTCAAATGTGAAAAAAATTTCCGTGGTGTATGATAAGCGTGTACTCCAACCAGATTATACTACCTTACCTTACGGATTCTAGTAATATATTTAAAAAATGTGTGAAACAGATGTGTTTGACTGCAGACTGCAACACCCTTTTTCGGCAATCGTTGCCGGTCCAAGTGGTTCTGGGAAGACTTTTTTTGTGAAGAATCTAATGTATAATTCAGAGAAAATGTCCTCTGTCAAGTTTGACAATTTTGTCTATGTGTATACATCCTGGCAGCCAATGTATGATGAAATGTTACATGCTTTTGATATTAAATTCATTGAAGGTATACCAAAGAAATTGGATGACGAATCATTATTTCCTCCTGGTAAAACATCTATACTCGTTATGGATGACGTTATGAGTCAAGCTGCTTCTAACGGTGAAGTCGAGAAGATTTTTACACAATACATACATCACATGAAGATTAGCTGTTTGCTATTAATACAGAATCTGTTTTTCCAGGGTAAATCTACCAGAACAATCGGGTTAAATACAAATTATTTAATTATATTTAAAAATCCTCGAGATAAACAACAGATAGGCGTTTTAGGTCGTCAAATGTTTCCGGGTAATACACAATTTTTTATCGAAGCGTATCAAGATGCAACCGAACGGCCTTACAGCTATTTTTTGATAGATTATAAACCACAGACACCAGAAAAATACCGACTCAGAACGGATTTACTGTCAGACTACCCGGTGGTGTACGTCCCGAGGTGAAAATGAGCACAAGGCTTTCCAGAAATCTCTATCTCTTAAAGTTATTATACAAGAGCTCACCCAAGCAGAGACGTGTTATTCTGCATTCAGCCCCCGATGAGCTAATATTAGCTCTATGTGAACTGGCTCTCAATATTCTGCATGGCAAGGTCCCTCTAACTGCGAAACAGCACGGGGCTTTAAAAAGAAGGAAAAACGAGATAAAGTACGTTGCAAATAAAAATATTAATATCACCAGGAAGAGACGTATGATTAATCAAAAGGGCGGTTTTCTGCTTCCCCTACTCAGCGTAGCACTTCCCTTTATAACTAGCCTCATAACTAGAAACTGAATCTGAAGAGAAAAATGCAACATACCGAGAAATTGTATCTAGTGCCAAAACAACAGTTGGATAGACTAAGAACTGCACCGGTTCGTGAGAATATTCATGCGTTTGTGGAGAATGATTTGGATTCATCTATTAGAGATATACTACAGAGGCATGATTTGAACACTTACGAAAAATCCAAGCTCTACACTAATGTTTTACAACGATTCTTAAATGTGGTAAAACACGGTGATATGGAAAGTAACAGTCTAACTCTTACATTACCGGAACATGCGACACCTAGCCCCTCCCACACCCCGGAGGTTAGTATTGATGATGACGTCAGTGATGACCCAATCTTCTCAGAAGTTTTAAACAACGTTCCTCAGAGAAGCTTGAAAAATGTAAAATATATTATGGATAAAATGTCCAAAGCCAAACACTTGTCTTCATGGACTGTTGATGGAGAATTTGTTTATAAAGGGAGAACCATTCCCGGATCCCATATATTTGATCTGGTAAAGAGCGTAACGTCATCACAGATGTTGCATGACAATCGACGCCCTACAGGATGGTATGAGTTTCTGGATGCATTTGTAACATTAAATATTCCTCATTCGACTGTAACCAATCATAATGTAAGACGGATGCTTGAATCACTTAAAAGGAAAACACACGTGGATGACTTTGGTACTACAGCTACTAAGTCTTTGAAAAAACGTCACACACACACACACCCACGCGCCTCTGATGAAAACCTATTTAACATGCCAAGCGTAGATACAGAACAATGGATGAATTTTTAACAACTATATGTAATGGGTTTGTTATGCTTGTTTTTTTTTACAAAATATTATCATGTGTGAGATTTTCATTATGTGTATTTGTGTTTTAGTTTTTAATCTATCCATGTTATTGCACAACATATTGTATATAACGTCCATGTATGTTGTGTTATTGTTTTGATGTCAAATAAAAGAAAAAACGAAATTATCCACCTGATTACGAGTCATTTATTCATTACATATTCTTTATTTATTCGTTACAGAGGAATTAATAAGACTGGAACATTTTACCAGACTGTACACACTGGATACATTTTAATCTTTTACTATCACAGACTATGGGTTTTAATTTTTTCACAAAAAGAGACACCATAACATCATTTCTTAATAGATTATCGTTATGGTAAAATTTCATTATATCTTCATACTTAACACCTCGTGAAATATGATACAGAAAAAAGACACAATGCTCCCCGCAGGTGACAGATGTAAAATCTTGGACTTGTCTGGTAGAATGATGAACTTGGGTAGAATTGTTTTTTAGAAAGTAGAGAATAGATGGAGGGAAAAAATCTGAATCCGGAGGATTCCCGAAGCTGTCAAAAAAACATCCGACCCCGTTTCGACCTATGTACGCTGCTAACCAGTGTCGGCCTGGTTCGTCCGATCGATCCGTATTACAAATTAATAGAGCTGGAAGATCTATCAACGGTTCTTTGGGGAGATGATCGCTAGCGTATACTCCTAAAAAATGAACATTACATGTAATGTTGTCCATAATTCCAGTTAGCTCCACAGTGTTCATTTCAAGTCGTTTAGTAGTGTTCTGCCAACACCTGTCTCCTATTTGATATTTCAAGAAGAGAATCATACGTAGCGTAAATCAAAATGTTTACTGTGTTTTGTAGAGGTTCTCTAAAACGCGCTTCTAACCTAATATTTCCTGATCTAATCAGCGACACATGCTGCGAGCAGTCTTCATCTGGAGAAAGGTTATAGGCAAACAACGTGTAGCCGTTGAGAAAATCCTCCCTATCTATGGCCAGTGACTGATTCTTCAAATGCCTCCCCGTGGCGGTAACCAGTTGATAATACTCTCTCACGGCATTTCCTAAATTAAACTCTGGTTGAAAGGGGCGTGTCCCGATATTAAGCCCGTCTGAGGTGAGATTTAAATATTCAAGATTAAAATGTTTGAACGCAAATGGGTTTTTTTCGAATGAGCCAGTAAAAGCATCGTTATCCGTCATTGCTATAACGATGGATTTTGGTAAAGTGCCTAGGAAGAGGTTTTCATGATTTGAGACGCGAGATCCAGCGGGAATACTAAAATTCTTGACACAGACTCTATCGAAACCATACTTGGCTGTGGCCGACAGTAAAGCTTGAGCATGACCCAAACGCACCGAAGGGGAGACAGACACTCTTTTGATAAAGAGAGAAGCAGAGATTATTTTTAGTTTATAATCGATCGCGTCCCCGCGCATAAGGCAGAAGGTGTCTTTCGCTCTAGTTAAACGAATACGAATATCTACACCGTTCAAAAGTAATTTCGGCTGAAAAAATATATCGCTGTGTATAGGGGCTAATAACTCCACAACATTGCTCCCATCTGTAAACGCAGCCCTTTTTGTTAAACCTGCATTTGCACCTGCCGGGTCTGTGGCATCCATATGGCCAGCGGTATCTTTGTAAAACAGTCCAGCTGAAAAGTTATTCTCTAGGGTATCTTTTCCATAATTAATAAGCATTTCAATCAAACACCTGTACGGATACGTGTTGGAGGATTGTGACACTAGTCGATCTCCTAGCGAGACATCCACCTGCGAGAAAATCGTAGCCCCGGGGTAGTTTATGAGCGAAACGGGAGCGCCTGGCGGTAGGTCATCTCCGCTTGGCAGAGTTATTTTAACCCGAGTGTATAGCAATGTGTTATTCAGATCTGTGTAATCTTCACCAGTCCCCGCGATGTAAAATTCAATCGGAGAAGAATCATTAATCGCTGACACTGGAGGGATCTCCACATAAGTGTTTTTCTCGATAGCTGTTTGAGTTAAAGGCAGGGTAAAAATATCCAATTCTGATTTGATACATTCGTCTGACATTGCATGAATCAACGACATGATTTAGAAGATAGTGTTGGTTCGTCTTTTCAAACTTGTAGATCTTTTCACACGCTTCGTGCGGCTTCTTGCTCTGCTTTTTACAACTGGGCGTTTCTTAGTGACGCGTCTAGTCTTCTTTATACCGTGACCACGCCCCCTCCTCATACGGGTCCCCGGTGGCCTTAAGCCTCTACGCATGACCATAAGACCGTGACCCCTCTGTCCCTCACTGTTATCATTATTAAATGACTTTGACAAGGCACTGGTAACTACATCACTTACTATATTTTTTGCCGCAGCTTTTATGTGTGGCTTTGCTATACTGAAACCCCTTCTTAGAAACGGTATCGCCATACGATATAATCCACGAAATAGACCCCCGATCCCTGATGCAAAGCCGGCCCCATACATTACACCGCTTCCGGCATAGCCCGGCATCCCATGTCCTGTTTGCGCCTGATAATATGAAATATAACGCTGGGGGTCCTCCTGGTACGGATTGAGATAAGCCATTTTTAAAACAAATGTTTTCTCACTGGTCTAAAGTGCAGCTTCGTCACAACTTTTCCGTAGGTGAATCGTACGTCTTTATTCTGATCGTCTTTAATCTCGATGCCGATATCTGATATGTTGTTTTTATTAAGACGGACGTAATGAGACTTGTCGTACCTGACACTGACTGCTTTGTTAGTGATCGGTTCAATATGTATCGTCTCTAAAAATGGAACATACGCGTCACCCACTGCTTGATATTCTATTATATCTATGTATACAAATAGAGTGTAAAATCCTCCGCTTATATCAGCCTGGTGTGGTGCATATGTGCGTGCGTCTTCGTGTTCATCCGAACTGTTTAGATTTTCTATAGGAACACCGGGTTTTAATCCTAGAATAATGGCTACCTTTCCGTAAAACGTTAGCGATGCTCTCTGATTTGATTTCAGCGATATCTTATTTTTTATATTATCGTACCTGAGCTGCACCCGCGGTGGAAGAGTAGCGTTTATTTCCTTGAGTAATACTGGAATATCCTCAAAATAGCCGTATTTTATTTTAAGGTCTTTCCGAAAAGTTTGAATACTATCCCCTCGCAGTTTGCTACGTTCATCGTCGTTCAAACATGGTTTGCATTCAATAATAAAAGTAGCGTCTTCCTCGTTGAAAGTATGCCAAGTTTTTGGATAGTGGAACTCAACCAACGCCACTTCCCATAATCCTTTTAAATGTATTGCCTTTGCCAATCTAGTTCTGTAATTAGATATGGTATTCTGGGGGTAAACATGACCGGATGCATTGCACGGGAGTGTGACGTAGAATCCGTCCTCCTCAGACATGTCAGATGTTTTTGGTTGAATGAGAACGTGAGCGACTCTCCTAGGGTTTTAAGGGAGATTGTAGATCCATCACCTGCTTTTCATGAACCCAACTATTGAATTTTGATGGCCATCCAAACCATTTCACCAAAACGTACATGGTTTTTCCGCGTCGCTTTTTATCGAGAATTTTTTCGACTTTAAACGATTTATCATTGCTCACAATAATTTTTTGGAGTTCTTTTTCGTAAAAAAACCCCTGTATTATCTCTCCATCATAGTCCTGTATCCTGTATACGACTGGATTTCGGGGTATACACGCACTTATAGTAAAGTATTCTTCGGTATAGTTCTGCTCATAGCCTTTGGTAAATATATTCCGGACTTTAGATATTCTGACCACGTCTCCCACTGAGAATTTAAAGACGGGGGTCTCTTTACGCATTTTCCCGTATAAATTGTTGAATACCACGGATTCGTTTTCTTTATTTACATCCAACGGTCGCATTTTTATGGACTTGTGATAACTGGAGTTATACCCCTCTGTCAAATCTTGCAAAATATCACAGTACCGTCTGGAATTTATCGATGTAAGATACCTCCACATTCGTCCTTTTAAAGTTTTATTAAACCTTTCGACCACACTCGCTTTTAATTCAGAAGCTGTTGAAAAATGTGTTATATTATATTTTTTCATCATCTGTTGAAAAGACTTGTTGAAAAACTCTGTGCCCTTATCTGTCTGCAACTTGATAGGTATTCGTCCCTCTCTCAAAACTGACAAAAAAGCTTTAGTTACTTCGGACGCTGATTTATTTCGCAACACCCTTGTCCAGGCATATTTTGAGAAAATATCAATAATAGTTAAAATAAAATTGATATTGTCGTTCTCTTTTGCGTAGGCTGACATATCTACTAAATCGGCCTGAAACTGCTGGTCTTTCCCATAGACAACCACACGATTCCGCTTATAATTTATTGGTGCGGTTCGATGGAGCGTGTATGTGTCTTGGCTGGATAGCCAATCACTCACATCTTTATCGGATAATCTTACACCGTGTTGTTCTAATACAGCTTGTTTTAATCTGTCTCTACCTCCGAGAGCACCCGAATTGCTGGGGTCGTAGTATATCTTTTTCATTAATTCTGCCATGTTAACGCTATGAGATTTCAGTCATAATGAATCGAGTTACAAATTTGTTCAGTATTTTATTTTATTTCACAATATAAAGTCACAAGCATTCTCAAACAATAAAATATATTTTTATTTCACCATATAAAAGTTACACAAGCATTTTCAAACAAAAGATATTTTTATTTCACCATATAAAAGTTACACAAGCATTTACAAACAAAGGATATTTTTATTTCACCATATAAAAGTTACACAAGCATTTACAAACAAAGTATATTTTTATTTCACCATATAAAAGTTACACAAGCATTTTTATTAGAATGTAAGAAGTAGAAGGTTACAAACATCTATAATGTGAATTATATCACACAAAACAAAAAATAAAATTTCACACACATTTCAAAATTCTTCTCCAAAATGTAATCGACTAAAAAATCTAAAATATTACATACATCTGGATGTTCATTACTTAACAAACTGCAGACATCAGCCACATATGTACAAATACACAATATATCTCCTATTCTAAGAGAGTCGTGGCACTCAGGCATCAGCTCGAGAATGTTTTTGATAACCGCAGAAGGTGTGTTCTCACTGGTAACAGACGTTTTTACCATATGATTCCATTCGTTCGATAATCCCCTCACGGCATTCATTAAATCCATTAGTCGTTTTTCATCCCGAGTTATGGTGGTGTTTGTAGTCCAATTATTCTGGATAATCTTGTGGAGCAGGTTAGATATTCCATATTTAACACGTGATTTAAAGAAATATTTTGTAATCCAAGAGGTAGAGCAGAAGTTTCCCATTTTCAAACCTGTGTGATCTCCGGATCTTCAGCCACGGCTCGTTTCCATTTATCCACAGCCGTGTATATTATTTCCTCGCAAGATTCATCGATCAGCTTGTCCCGTATTGAAGATAATTGTTCCACTATGTACATTTCATCTCTGAGGCCGTATAAAATTGCCTCAACAGCTCCTTGGATCCTCTGGAGATGCGGGCTGCCTCCGTACTGACTCAAGGCCTGCGCTAATATGTTTTTCAACTCCGGGGTGAGAAGCTTCAGACTGATTTCTTCAAAGCATCCGTAAAAATAATATGCAGAAGGTTCAAACAAACAAGTATGTCTAGTTTGAGATGGGTGATCCACCGTGCAGCCATCGCAATTCTTCTTCATTTGTTGGTCTATCAAAAATTCCAGAATGACAGCCAAAATAGCTTTGATAATCCTGTGACCTGTGTCCCCGAGACCTGCGTGAAGTTGGCCCCCCACCCAACGCAAAACGTTGTCAAACTATGCTCAATCGTTTGTGCTCCGTTTGTGCTGGTTTGTGCTGTGAAAATTTTCGTTTGTGCTGTTTCAGTTTTGTAGATATTAAAAAAATATTTTTAGGTCATTCTGAGGTCACTCAGCCCCCCCACATGCTCCAAATTCACCCAAAATAGTCTCGTTCGTTTGTGCTTCGTTTGTGCTGGTTTGTGCCGGTGAAATTTTCGTTTGTGCTGCGTCGGGTTTTAAAATATCAGAAATTGAATTATAGACGATGACGTCACCAGCCCCCCCACATGCTCCAAATTCACCCAAAATAGTCTCGTTCGTTTGTGCTTCGTTTGTGCTGGTTTGTGCTGTAAAAAGTTTTGTTTGTGCTGCTCCGGTTTTTTAGATATTAAAATAATATTATGTGGTCATTCTGAGGTCACTCATCCCCCCACATGCTCCAAATTCACCCAAAATAGTCTCGTTCGTTTGTGCTGGTTTGTGCTGGTAAAATTTTCGTTTGTGCTGCGTTGGGTTTTAAAATATTATACATTCAATTATTGTTGATGACGTCACCAGCCCCCCCACATGCTTCAAATTCACCCAAACTATGCTCAATCGTTTATGCTTCGTTTGTGCTGGTTTGTGCTGTAAAAAGTTTCGTTTGTGCTGCTTCGGTTTTTTAGATATAAAAATTATATTTTTAGGTCATTCTGAGGTCACTCAGCCCCCCCACATGCTCCAAATTCACCCAAAATAGTCTCATTCGTTTGTGTTTCGTTTGTGCTGGTTTGTGCCGGTAAAATTTTCGTTTGTGCTGCGTTGGGTTTTAAAATATCAGAAATTTTATTATAGACGATGACGTCACCAGCCCCCCCACATGCTCCAAATTCACCCAAAATAGTCTCGTTGGTTTGTGCTTCGTTTGTGCTGGTTTATGCCGGTACAATTTTCGTTTGTGCTGCATCGGCCTTTAAAATATTAGACACTGAATGAAAAGCGAATTATAGACGGTGACTTCACCAGCCCATTAAATGACGGTGACTTCAACCAGCCTGCATCTTCGTGAACGCACCACAGAGAAATGCACATTTCATACATACGCAGAGAGCAGTCTGTTTTCTTTCGTTTTGAATTGTTCTGTTTAAAAGTAGACATGTCTGTGATGCAAGTAGGCCTAGGCGCTGAGTTTCGGTTCATTTATGAGACCAACTGCAGTTTAGGCGCCGGCGCCTCTATGTCCTGATTATCTATTGTCTGATATAGGCCTATTTACTTCTTATTTTGCCTATTAAATCCTGTCATTTGGTAGATGAAACAGTGATAAAAATTAAGATACAATTAATACAAAACGAATTTCACCTTAAAGAAAGGCTTTGTGCTTTCTGTTTGAGGTCTCTGTGAAAGTTTTAAAGCAGTCTTTTAGTGCCGTTTTTAGAGCGGTCAGTCCGTAACGCAGTTCTCCGTCCGTTACATTGTTTTTTCCTCATAAATGCAAACACGAAAAATTTAATAAAATGAATAATTTATGTTCTGCAGAGAGACAACGCTTCTTCATCCGGTAGGTAGGCTAGTATTACTTTTGGTTTGCGCAGTGTAATTCATAGAATTACTAAAAAAAAATTACGCACATGCTATTTCCCTCATAAATATAAAACGCATGAGTAGACTGATATTTTTCTAATGTCTGGACTCCTTTATTAAGGGAGAAGCCTATGGATATATAACAGACGTTTCAATATATTGGTATTAAGTGCATTTTCTGATAATTTATACTTCAAGTTTTGACTTGCAAATGTCACGTCCATAACGCTGGAATTGACCAATTTTAAAGAATTTATCCTCAGCTATTTTTGTGGTGCAAGTCTATGTATTTTATAATGTTAACTTCAAATAATAGTGATATGAAGATGTAGTAGCATTGGATCTGGACTCTGGAGTTGGAAGGGGTGTGTCGCGATTCTGCCTTCTCACACCGCAACACAGGTTCGTGGATGGAGCGTCGGGATTTCGGTTTCATATTGCATATTGTTACACAGCCCTAGTCGTTTTAGAAATGTTAAGTTCTACTTCTGTAGTTATTTTGGTGAAAGTAACTGGAGTAGCTAATGCATTACAATTCTGAGACAGCCTTTATTGTAAGGTAAATAATTACCTTTAAATAAAAGTAATAAAGTAATCTGTAGGCCTAATGTATTACAGTTTGGGAGTGCTGCTGATATTGTGAAAAATGATTAGCCTATAAATAGATATTTTCAATTAATTAATATTTTAATGTTTTAATATAATTCAAATGTAATTTATTCCTGTAATGTCAAAGCTGAATTTTCTGCATCATTACTCCAGTTTTCAATGTCACATTATTCTTTAGAAATCATAAGATGTTGATTTTGTGCTCAATTATTATTGGTGCTCACTGCTCAGTTAAGAAAGGCTCTTATATTTTGTATTGTATTTTGTATTATTTTAATAAATATTGCGTGTTTTATTTGTGTGTTTTTTTATGTTTAATATTTTTTGTGGAAAATTAAATTTTTGATAATTTTTTTCACTTTTGATTAATTTAATCCGTTTCTTACCTTGTTACTTCAACTAGCTACTGTAAAAAAAATACAAAAATAAAAATAATTATATATATATATATATATATATATATATATATATATATATATATATATATATATATATACACGTTTTGCAGCACACACGAAGACAAACGATTGAGCATGTTTGGGGTGAATTTGGAGCTGGTGAAGTCACCGTCTATAATTCGCTTTCATTCAGTGTCTAATATTTTAAAGGCCAATGCAGCACAAACGAAAATTGTACCGGCACAAACCAGCACAAACGAAGCACAAACGAACGAGACTATTTTGGGTTAATTTGGAGCATGTGGGGGGGCTGGTGACGTCATCATCTATAATTCAATTTCTGATATTTTAAAACCCAACGCAGCACAAACGAAAATTTTACCGGCACAAACCAGCACAAACGAAGCACAAACGAATGAGACTGATTTGGGTGAATTTGGAGCATGTGGGGGGGCTGAGTGACCTCAGAATGACCTAAAAATATAATTTTAATATCTAAAAAACCGAAGCAGCACAAACGAAACTTTTTACAGCACAAACCAGCACAAACGAAGCACAAACGATTGAGCATAGTTTGGGTGAATTTGAAGCATGTGGGGGGGCTGGTGACGTCATCAACAATAATTGAATGTATAATATTTTAAAACCCAACGCAGCACAAACGAAAATTTTACCGGCACAAACCAGCACAAACGAAGCACAAACGAACGAGACTATTTTGGGTGAATTTGGAGCATGTGGGGGGATGAGTGACCTCAGAATGACCACATAATATTATTTTAATATCTAAAAAACCGGAGCAGCACAAACAAAACTTTTTACAGCACAAACCAGCACAAACGAAGCACAAACGAACAAGACTATTTTGGGTGAATTTGGAGCATGTGGGGGGGCTGGTGACGTCATCGTCTATAATTCAATTTCTGATATTTTAAAACCCGACGCAGCACAAACGAAAATTTCACCGGCACAAACCAGCACAAACGAAGCACAAACGAACGAGACTATTTTGGGTGAATTTGGAGCATGTGGGGGGGCTGAGTGACCTCAGAATGACCTAAAAATATTTTTTTAATATCTACAAAACTGAAACAGCACAAACGAAAATTTTCACAGCACAAACCAGCACAAACGGAGCACAAACGATTGAGCATAGTTTGACGACGTTTTGCGTTGGGTGGGGGGCCAACTTCACGCAGGTGTCCCCGAGACATCTGTCCGTCTCATCGCTGGTTGTGTCTGGGGTCTCAGCGTCAGCGTGAGGTGTTGAAACTCCGTAGTTTCTGAGGAACGCCAGATTGTGGTAGCCAAGTTGTGTGCAAAAATTATTTATCCATTCGATGTTTTTCTGAGGTAATCCATTTGTGATAGTCGGTAATCCATTTTTTGTAAATCCATCAGTAGCTCCAAGCAGTTGAGATGAAGTAGAAGGAGAACCGGTATCCTGAGACATGATGCGTTTGAATGAGTCAGAGTCCGGAGAGAGGGCCCTTTAAATGTCTGTACACAGTTGGGGGCGTGACGTGAATTCCGCGTCTGGTGGGAGTCGCCCACTCAGGGTGGAAAAGTTTGACTTTAATGTTGTTATAGCGTTCATACGCGCTGGTCCATTGGAAAAGCTGATTGATCTTGGAAAAAATATCTTCCACAACCGCTAGATCCTTCCATTGAAACATGAATTTCAGATCATACAATTTAAAATGTTCTTCCTCGGACACCGGCCAAGAGCATTCTGGTAAATTCTTACCAAAATCACTGCACAGGATGTAGATGTAATCTTCAGGATGTTTGTTGATTTGATCCGCGAGGATTCGGTACCTTGTCCCCAAAGTCATTGCTGTCCATTCGGCAATGAAAAGTGGCATATCCCCGCCGTCTTTCAAATCTGGCCATACTTTTGAATAGAATAAAACCCACTCTCTCTCCGAAAAAACTAAATCCGGGTCCTCCGTTGTATTCGTTGTGAATCGTTCATCGTCATCCACGTTAACTAATCTAACCTCCATGTTGATTTTGTCATAAACATACGTACACGCACGTCCTCCAGATAAACGGAAGGCATATTTCACAGAATCTGACGGCTCGTGAAGAAATCGCGTTAAGCATGGCCCATGCGTTTCTCGTTTTTTTCGTGGAGCTAAAGTCAAATCCTCCATAGCCTCAGTAATCCTTCTCTCGGGAGTTTTGGGGTCTGACGCCATAGCCATTTTACTTTATCTGATTTGTAAAAACCACAAGTAGTATTTCACTTGAAGTTTCCGCTGCTTTTTAAACTCTTAACTGTGATGCTGTGGTAGGGGGATTCCTATGAGTGATGTCATTTGTATCATCCAATGACATCTGAGAGGTGTGTCTTAATTTTACACAACCTATGAGCTTTGAGAGGGGCGTGTTAGGGGGTGTGGTCTCTCCGGGCCGTTGCATCGGTTTTATTTGGTCATTTAAGTCTGGCTACTGAGCTGACCGGATGTGTTTTCTATTTGGGAGCTTGAAGGGGGGTGTGGGAATTTCCCACGGTGACATCTGTTGGGGGCGGGGCTAGGGGCGGGGTTTGTGTGTGTCTCTCTGTAGGCCTCAGACTGCTTCATTTCTGTCTGAGGTCCGGAGTGAGTAGACGCTCTACACTTTGCTCCACTACAACGAAGCACTTATATATCTTTAAACTCCGAGTCTTTAACAACTGGGTATGTAAAAACGTAACACTTTTTAAACTAGTTTGTGTTTTATGTAAAAGTTTTACAAATCAATCTTTTCTGTAAATTAAAAAACTCTTAACTTGTTTTAATGTTTTAACATCTTTAAATAACACTAACTCATTTTTTAATATCTCTTTTAGAGAAAAATGCAATTTTAACTTATTTCATTGATGTTTTGAAAGTGATGAATGTACATCTGTCTTCTTTAATAAAAACCACTGATCTCACACTCTGGCTATGTCTTTATTGTACATTTCTTTAAAAGTTTTAATTTACACTGTTTAGAACTACTGAGCGTGCGAAATTTTCCCACGCTTCAGATGTTCAACCCCTAAGGAGGCGTGACACAAATCCAATTTTCCCACGGTGTATGTACAGCCCATAAGTGGGAGGAGTTAGCGTGGGAAATTCCCACGGTGTACTGTACAGCCCATAAGTGGGAGGAGCTAGCGTGGGAAATTCCCACGGTCAAGGGGGCGGGGCTTTGAGGGCCATAAAGCAATAAAACTGTCAGTTTTTTCTGATGGAAGGTGCCCTCTATTCTCTCTGAGGTGTTCCAGTCTGGTTTTAAAGCATTTCATAGCACAGAGACTGCACTTATAAAAGTTTTTAACGATCTTTTGATTTCAACAGATTCTGGAGATTCTACAATTCTGATGCTTTTAGATCTCACAGCAGCATTTGATACGGTTGACCACAGTGTTCTTATCTCGCGTCTCGAGCACAGCGTGGGGATTAAAGGCACTGCATTAAAATGGTTTAGATCATATCTCTCAGAGAGAGTGTTTAAAGTTTGGTAGGGGGGCTCTACTTCACCAGCAGCACCAGTGACATGTGGAGTACCGCAGGGCTCTATTTTGGGACAGATTCTCTTCTCCCTTTACTTGCTTCCTTTAGGATCCATCTGTACGCAGATGATTTACAAATCTACCTGCCTATAAAAAGTAAGGGTGAGGATTCAATAAAAAGGCTGTTAGATTGTTTTTATGACATTAAAGCATGGATGGCTTTAAATGTTTTACATTTTAATGAAAGTAAAACTGAAATTATGATTTTTAGACCTAGCTACTAGCACCTCCAAATTGGACCTGGGACCCCTGACGCCCTACGTCAAGTCTATGGTAACGAACCTTGGTGTAAAGATGGATAGTGATCTTCACCTAGAGAAACAGATAACTCTGTTGTAAAAGCTAGCTTCTTTCAACTTAGGCTACTTACCAAATTGAAGCCATTTTTATCTTTCAAAGATTTGGAGAGGGTTATACATGCTTTTATCACCACTCGCCTGGATTATTGTAATGCTTTATATATAGGAGTTAACCAGGCCTCTCTCTCTAGATTGCAAATAGTTCAGAATGCTGCTGCTTGACTCCTTACAGGAACCCGTAAACGAAAGCACATTATGCCTGTTCTTGCCTCTCTTCATTGGCTACCAGTTTGTTTTAGAATACAGTTTAAGATTTTATTGTTTGTTTTTAAATCTCTTCATGGTCAAGCCCCAGCTTACATAGATGATCTACTGAAGATGCATGCTCCTCTGAGGTCATTGAGGTCCGCTGACCAACTACTCTTATTTGTTCCTAGAACAAGACTTAAAAATAGGGGAGATCGAGCATTTTCAGTCGTGGCCCCTAGGCTGTGGAATGATCTGCCTATGCGTGTCAGAGTAGCTCCCAGCCTTGACGTTTTTATATCACGACTTCAAACTCACTTTTATTCATTGGCTTTTAAACCAGCCTGAGAGTTAATTTTTTGCATTTTATTCTTTTAGTTTGTCACTTGTTTAACTGTGTTTTGTGCTCATGTCATGTGTTTATAATTTGTCTGAAATGATGTCGGTGTCCAGCACTTTGGCTGACCTCGGTTGTTTTAAATGTGCTTTACAAATAAAATTGTATTGTATTGTATTGTATTTAATTTACACTTAAGTGTGTTCTTTAAAAGTACATTATTTGCACAATCAATACACTTTTTAAAAGTATACTTAAGTGTACTTTTTTTTCACAAGGGTGGCTATGCATCAATATCACATTTGCACAGTATGTACTATTTGAATTTGTGATTGGTTGACTGCCAAATTAAAATATTTAACAGAACGATAAAATGGCGTTAATAACCGGTTAATGGCAATTTCAAATAAGTGTGTCTGTTCAGAACGATTAAATTTGATTTTGTTTCCGTTTCTGGTTATGTTCCTGTCAAAATTTAGTTTGTTTGTTTTCGTTCATTGAAGATTCTGAGCCCTAATTGCTGCTACATTTTAAACTTGAAAGTACAATGTTTACATTTGGCATTTTATTTATCAATATTTTATGTTGGGCCTGTAATCATTTGTTTTTGAAAACTGTTTTATATTTCATTCATATTTTATATTTCTACATTCTTAATCAAATATTTGGCCAGAAGTTCTAAATAAAGGGAGAAAAATAATTACAAGTGAATTAGTAAATCAAAAGTCAGCTGCAGTTCTTCATTCAGTACTGTTTTTGAAGCCTCTGAGGACAGTTGAGAATAAAGTGTCTGTGATTTGTCAAAGGGGAATACATTAACAACTAAAACACACTAGCTTGGCTAATATTAATTCATAAACGTGAATATTTAACTAATAGCTAACTTCTTAGAAATGTATGTTGCAGTTGCTAACTAAGTACCAGTTAGCAGTTACCAAACTAGCTAAGATAGCTAGACAAATCTTTCAACATAAACGCACTCAATTTAAATCAACAATACTTAATCTTATGTTTTGGTAACTCTATTTAAAAAGGTTTTATGAATTTGCACTTACCTTAGTCTGATATAAATCTCTGAAAACACAAGACGCTGTCAGCGCACGCAGTAATTGAAGGCAGTGGGCTAGAAATTATGGTTCAGAAAAAAACATGACATTGAAAAACTTTGCTGTTGTGTTATGGTAAACATGTTATTTACAAAGATTTTATGAATTCACACTTACCTTTGTCTGATGTAAATCTCACAGAAAATACCGGATGCTGTCAGCACCCAAGATTCGAATGGAGCAGGAGCGGGAATAAACGGCTCGAAAACAACGTTGGGCTGGAAAATACAGTTTAATAAAAGCCTTTGTGTCTTCCCCTGTGGCCCAGTGGCAGATTCTCAGGTTTTCACGCGAGAGACCCGTGTTCGATCCCCGGGTCTACCGGCAAAAAAAAAAAAAAAAAAAAATTTTGCCGTCAATGCTCGCTCTGCCAGTTCCCTGAAAAGGCGACTGCAAATGTGTATTTTTGCAGCTAACGAGCGCGTTGTACAACCCGCTCACCTGCACCCAAGCACCGTTTCTATGGTTTCCGTGCGTCACTACCTCCATTCTCACACATTTCTCTGGAAAATGTCAATATTGCAGTGGACGAGTCTATTGTAATACACGCACACCTGCAAACAAACGCCAGCATTTTGACGCTCTCTGTTTCTATGGCAACTTCTCGCTCGTTCAGTTCCAGTAAATGCGACTGTTCCAGTGTATTCTGCAGTAAACAAGTCGGCGACACAGCCCGCTTGCCTGCACACAAACGCCGCTTTACGGCTACCCAGATAAATCCCATAGAGTGTATTTTCTGGTGTTCCGGCCACGGCCGATGGTGTTATGAGTGTAGACAAAATGCCCAGTGCTCATTCCTACACAGAAACACAGCCCGTCGCACAGGGCTCGCGCACATGAAATCGACCCAGATCGATTGCGCATTAAATGTGGTAAATGTGCCCACTGCCCAGTGCCCACAAACACTACGTTCTGCATGTCTCAAGGTTTCTGTAAAACGAAACCAACATGCATTCGCTCTGCTCAGGCAGACAATGCTCTCAGTGTTGTAAATGTGCCCGCTATCCCACGCCCACATTCACACATAGACATGACAGGTCTTACGGGACTCGCCCAGCCCTCCCCCTCTCGGTTGACCACCGCAGAGGAGTCGAGCGCGGGCAATCTGCCCGCTGTTATCAGCGCGCCCCCTGCCTCAAATGTCATAAGCGCGACGCTTATGTTGCAGCACACTGAAGCCCCTCTGTCGCTGAGCGACCAGAGCGCGCTTCGCATTCAACCCCTAGCCATTCGTGCAAACGCATGGGCAAGGCTACCCGGGGTTTCGAAGTGGGTGCTAGACATTATAGAATGAGGCTATTCGCTACAGTTCGGTCGACGCCCGCAACGCAAAGCGGCGCGAATCGATACTACGGTGAAAAAGGAAGTAGCACACCTACTTCGGGCCGAAATAGCGAAGTTACTGAGCAAAGGGGCTATAGAACCCCTATCACAAGCTCAGAGCGAAGGGCAGGCATGAAAACAGGTCAGGGGTAAAAAAGGTGAGAAGGATACGGCAGCAAAAAATCCAATCCAATCAACTTATATATATATACAGGTCCTTCTCAATAAATTAGCATATTGTGATAAAGTTCATTATTTTCCATAATGTAATGATAAAAATTAAACTTTCATATATTTTAGATTCATTGCACACCAACTGAAATATTTCAGGTCTTTTATTGTTTTAATACTGATGATTTTGGCATACAGCTCATGAAAACCCAAAATTCCTGTCTCAATAAATTAGCATATCATGAAAAGGTTCTCTAAACGAGCTATTAACCTAATCATCTGAATTCACGAATTAACTCTAAACACCTGCAAAAGATTCCTGAGGCTTTTAAAAACTCCCAGCCTGGTTCATTACTCAAAACCGCAATCATGGGTAAGACTGCTGACCAGAAGGCCATCATTGACACCCTCAAGCAAGAGGGTAAGACACAGAAAGAAATTTCTGAACGAATAGGCTGTTCCCAGAGTGCTGTATCAAGGCACCTCAGTGGGAAGTCTGTGGGAAGGAAAAAGTGTGGCAAAAAACACTGCACAACGAGAAGAGGTGACCGGACCATGAGGAAGATTGTGGAGAAGGACCGATTCCAGACCTTGGGGGACCTGCGGAAGCAGTGGACTGAGTCTGGAGTAGAAACATCCAGAGCCACCGTGCACAGGCGTGTGCAGGAAATGGGCTACAGGTGCCGCATTCCCCAGGTCAAGCCACTTTTGAACCAGAAACCGCGGCAGAAGCGCCTGACCTGGGCTACAGAGAAGCAGCACTGGACTGTTGCTCAGTGGTTGCTCAAATTTTGCATGTCATTCGGAAATCAAGGTGCCAGAGTCTGGAGGAAGACTGGGGAGAAGGAAATGCCAAAATGCCTGAAGTCCAGTGTCAAGTACCCACAGTCAGTGATGGTCTGGGGTGCCATGTCAGCTGCTGGTGTTGGTCCACTGTGTTTTATCAAGGGCAGGGTCAATGCAGCTAGCTATCAGGAGATTTTGGAGCACTCCATGCTTCCATCTGCTGAAAAGCTTTATGGAGATGAAGATTTCATTCTTCAGCATGACCTGGCACCTGCTCACAGTGCCAAAACCACTGGTAAATGGTTTACTGACCATGGTATTACTGTGCTCAATTGGCCTGCCAACTCTTCTGACCTGAACCCCATAGAGGATCTGTGGGATATTGTGAAGAGAAAGTTGAGAGACGCAAGACCCAACACTCTGGATGAGCTTAAGGCCGCTATCGAAGCATCCTGGGCCTCCATAACACCTCAGCAGTGCCACAGGCTGATTACGGCCATGCCACGCCGCATTGAAGCAGTCATTTCTGCAAAAAGGATTCCCGACCAAGTATTGAGTGCATAACTGAACATAATTATTTGAAGGTTGACTTTTTTTGTATTAAAAACACTTTTCTTTTATTGGTCGGATGAAATATGCTAATTTATTGAGACAGGAATTTTGGGTTTTCATGAGCTGTATGCCAAAATCATCAGTATTAAAACAATAAAAGACCTGAAATATTTCAGTTGGTGTGCAATGAATCTAAAATATATGAAAGTTTAATTTTTATCATTACATTAGGGAAAATAATGAACTTTATCACAATATGCTAATTTATTGAGAAGGACCTGTATATGAAGAGTTCAGATGCAAAAGCCTCTAAATGCCAACTGAAATTTTCTTATAGAATGATCATTTTTATCAAGCTTGTATATTTAAGTTCAGTAATTTCACTTAAATGACAATTAATAGGTAATCTTCATTGCCATTTGAGTGTAATTATTGAATTAAAATATACGAGCTTGATAAAAATGATCATTCTATAAGAAAATTTCAGATGGCATTTAGAGGCTTTTGCAGATAGATAGATAGATAGATAGATAGATAGATAGATAGATAGATAGATAGATAGATATTTTTAATGTTAAATTCATCAATCTGGTGAAAATTAAACAAAGAAAAATTATTTTAGTTACAGTGTCTGTCTACATTACTACTACATAATAATAGTTATAATATTAATCCCATGATAGTAATAGCCATATATTGTAAAACAAATGCACTGAAAAATAAAGGAAACTTTCATAATTAGTTTTGTACTAATTTCTATACTTGAAAGAGTATATTTCTATACTTCACATTAAAGGTGTGATTGGGCTAGCCCAGTGTCAATCAAGAAAAGAACCAAATGGGCCGTTGATCTACGTGTTTCATGGGGTGTCAGAAAAAACAACAACTAACGCTGACTTTTTATTGACCAATGCATTACATACTAATTACGCACTAACCCAGCGCCGCCAATTAAGCAAAACAAAACGAATGGCCCGCCGATGTACGAGTTTTATGGGCCGTTAAGACAAAAAACGAAACAAAAAAGTATGAGATGTATCGGCCCAAAAAGCACATCGGCCCACCGGGAATCTCCCGGTAGTCCCGATGGCATTAGCCTACATGCCTGGACGTCACACAAAACAAAATCCTACCTGTAGCCTTTCACCATCCACTTATTATCCACAACTCACTACTCGTCCCTGCTCGCTCAGCGCTCACGGCGCCCGCGCCCGCTCGCGATATTATCCCGCCCTCTTTTACAAATAATGACATTGGCAACATCGCTGTCTGTATCTGACAGGACAGTTAACATTGTAAGCTAACTTACCTAAGGCTTGCTTTCCGACGTGCGGTTCTTTGTTCGGCAGTGTGTCATCAGACTCGCGGTGTTAAAGACTTTGAAAACAATTCTGCCGTACTCGGACTCGGATTGGCTGTCAGGTTTCGGCATTAGGAATGATGATTGGTTTTTTAAAGCTGCTAAGTTTATGGTAACTATAGAGATATAGCGGGTAAATGCTGGCCACGGCCACGGCCACGATCACGACCCCCCCTCCCACCCCATAAATATTTTCTCATCGGATCTGCACAAATCACGTAGGTGACCCATTTTGGTTTTAAAACGGCGAATTTCGCCGAAAGGTGAGGAGTTTTCATGCCTGGAAGGGGGCATGTACAGCAGATATTTTCTGGTACCCAAAAAAGACGGAGGTCTCAGACCCATTTTAGATCTAAGACGACTAAACAAAGCACTTCTGAAACGACGGTTCAGAATGCTCACGACCAAGAAAATCCTCTCGCAAATTTGCCAAGGGGACTGGTTCATGTCGATAGATCTGAAAGACGCTTATTTTCAAATACAAATAGCGTCACGTCACAGGCGATTTTTGAGATTCGCCTTCGAGGGTCAGGCATATCAGTACACAGTCCTGCCATTTGGCCTATCCCTGGCACCTCGCGCATTCACAATGTGCATGGATGCAGCGCTCGCACCCCTCAGGCTCCGAGGCATACGAGTGCTGAATTATTTGGACGATTGGCTGGTTCTAGCTCGATCACAGTCGGAGCTCATAGAACACAGGACCATATTACTCGATCACCTCGAGAATTTAGGTCTCACAGTCAATTGGGCAAAGAGTTCACTGTCTCCCAGTCAGAAAATATCTTTTCTGGGCACAGATCTGGACTCGCTGTCTATGACAGCACAGCTGTCGCCGCAGCGCAGACTAAGTATTCAGCGCATGACAGAGTTTTTTCGCCACGGCGCTTTAGTCCCGCTCAAAAAGTTTCAAAGGATGCTGGGTCTCATGGCTTCAGCATCCTCAGTGCTTCAGCTGGGTCTGCTTCGCATGCGCCCGCTGCAGTATTGGTTGAAAGCGCGCGCCGCGCAGAGCTTGGACCTCCGGTCTCGCGCGCCTCAAGGTCGATCAGAAATGCGTCGCAGCTCTGAAACCTTGGACAGTGACCGACTGGTACCGGTCAGGTGTAAGCCTGGGGACTTCCTCGAGTGTGAAGGTGGTGTCTACGGACACCTCAACCTCGGGATGGGGAGCGCTGCTCGAGGGCAGACCGTTATTCGGCCAGTGGTCGGAACGGGAAAAGCTTCTGCATATAAACTGCCTGGAAATGATGGCAGTCGACAACGCGCTGAGGCGCTTTTGTCCCCAGATAAAAAGACACCACGTCTTGGTCCGTTCGGACAACATGTCAGTGGTGGCTTATATAAATCACCAAGGAGGTATCAGATCCAGAATCCTTCACAAGCTGACGGAACGCCTCCTGGTCTGGGCTCAGCACAATCTGCGCTCGCTCAGGGCAGCGCATGTGCCCGGCCATCTGAATGTGGGACCAGACAGACTGTCCAGAAACAATCTGCCGACAGGAGAATGGTCTTTACATCCACAGACAGTCAAAATGCTATGGAGGACATTTGGCAGAGCGGAAATAAACCTATTTGCGTCTCAAGTGAACGCTCATTGTCAGGAATTCTTCTCCAAGAGCAGGGATGCGCTGGCTCACGTCTGGCCCCGCTGCCCGCTCTATGCGTTTCCCCCTGTCACGCTCCTACCCCAGGTGTTAGAGCGAATCAGGGAGAGCGGATGCCCAGTGCTACTCGTCGCCCCATTTTGGACAAACCAAGTCTGGTTTCCAGTCCTGATGCAGCTGACGAGTACCGCCCCGTGGCCGATACCGGTGAGGAGGGATCTCCTCTCGCAGGCGAACGGCTCGATCTGGCATCCTCGCCCGGAGCTTTGGTCCCTACATGTGTGGGCCATCAACGGGTACCCATTAACCTCCCAGCGGGAGTGTTAAACACGATCACGCAGGCTAGAGCTCCATCTACGAGGCGGCTCTATTCCTCAAAATGGTCTGTGTTCACTAGCTGGTGTACAGCGAGTGGCACTTCACCCTCACGCTGTGGGGTGCCGGAGGTTCTCTCCTTTTTACAAGAGCTTCTGGATAAGGGCAGAACCCCATCCACGCTCAAAGTTTATGTGGCGGCCATAGCAGCGTTCGCTGAACCACCGCTTGGCCAGTCATTAGGAAGGAACGATCTGGTCATTCGCTTCCTTAGAGGAGCTAAGAGGCTGAACCCTCCCAGACCACCCTCAGTTCCCGTTTGGGACCTTTCCACGGTTCTGGAAGCCATGAAAGGTGCCCCATTCGAGCCAATACAGTCAATAGACCTGAAACTCTTGTCTTTCAAAACAGTGTTTCTTCTGGCTCTCGCTTCAGTGAAGCGCATAGGGGATTTGCAAGCGCTCTCAGTGAGCGCGACGTGTATGGAGTTTGGGCCGAATGACTCGAGAGTCATACTCAAACCAAAGCACGGATATGTTCCTAAATCCCTCAACACACCATTTAGGGCACAGTTTATCTCACGCAATTACGCAAGTACGAGAGACCTCTCGTAAGAGAACGTACTCGGTTACTAACGTAACCTCGGTTCTCTCTAGAAGAGGGAACGAGTACTTGCGTATCTTGCCGTGCATGCGTCATGTTCTGATTCGCTTCAGCGATGAAAAACTGACCAAACCAGCCTCTCTGGGCCGTATTTATAGCCCTGGCCCCACCCGATTTCGGCGGGACATGACGTAATGGGCACGAAGCGCCCTCATTGGTTCTGACGTCATGAGGAGTCTCTATCGATAGGCTGGTGCAGTTGCCGCAGAGCAGCCAATGGGCGCGCGAGCTGTCTCGCCCATGTCTGCATGCTGCTGCAATGCGTTTTACATTATTGCAAAATTAAGGATAATTTTTGGCTTCAATATCTCGAGGAAAAGAGGTTTTCCCCTAGCGTAAGATATCTTACGCAAGTACTCGTTCCCTCTTCTAGAGAGAACCGAGGTTACGTTAGTAACCGAGTACGTTTTATGAATTCACACTTACCATTTACGTTTTCTCAGCCTCAGAAAATACCGGGCAAGAACTGCAGTCAGTGAGGCTGCGGGCGAGGGGAAACAACAGGCTCCAGAGTAGAGACAGTAGTCGATTAAAAAAACGAATCAATTTAAAGGCGTCAAGAATTGAAAGTCTCCTGTGATTCAGCTCCAAATGAGAGGCCTGAAATGTCCGTGCGTGATACACCATAAGTTTCACTGAAATGTCCAATGTCAGATTTAACAATCTTTTTCTAACAATATTTTAACAATCTATGCGCATGGCCTAAAGTTCACTTAGAACGTGTCCGAATCCACTTTTGCTAGTTTAAGGACGGGAAAAATGGTCAGCGCGCATGGTCTAAAAGGGTTGTCCCTATTCTCTTAATGAGTAATGGGTGTGTTTTGGGATTTACGTGCGTTAAACCAATCAGAGTGTCATCTCCCATTCCCTTTAAATGCCAGTTGCGCTCGCGCCATGGCATATTCACTATTTACATGACGGAATTTGATAGTGGAAAGACCGAAGCCGTCTCCAGAGCGCAAACGGAACTGCTCGTGTGCGAGGTAAAAGTGTGCAAGCAGACCATCTATGGGAAAAACCGGATTCCACCATATCTTTATGTACACAATAATATCGATTACTCCTGTCTGATTGATTGCTCCTGCCTGCCTCGTTGCAGCTGCTGAGTTGGCTTGCGTCTGTAAGCTTCGTATATTTTTCTGTTTTGAATATATAATTCCTTGTTGTTTATACTGCTAAATATAGCTTACTCAACATCACACATTAAGCTGACATCGCTAGCTTCAATCTAAATCGTTATTGCTTGCACAACACGCTAGTAATTCGCTAGCCTGTTAGCGTGCCATCCGTGCGCTCTTTATTTATTTTTCTCTCGCGCCTTTTACGAGTTCATCAAAACTTATGTGAGTAGGATCAGTCAACAAACACGGTGAGTCATGTCATCTTCTCCTCTTATTGTGACTTGCACTTCATGTAACATGTATAGCATAGCCTTCTCTGCCAGCACAGGATTTACATGTGATAAATTCAGGGAGATAGTCAGGCTGGCAGAGAAGATTTCAGAACTAGAGACACGCATCCGAACTTTAATCGAGGGCTGTAGATACTGCTTTGGATGTGACTAGCTTAGTGAACTCTGTACATTGTTCGGTTCCAGATGAAGTAGAGCCCGTACAGCAGGGCAATTGGGTGACGGTGAGGCGCTGTAGTCGCGGGACAAAACACCGCTCTTCCGTTCCGATTACCATAACAAACAGGTTCTCCCCTCTCAGTGAAACACCCACTGTGAATCCTGTTGAATGTGCCCTAGTTCTTGGTGATTCTATTATACGGAACGTGAAAATAGAGACACCAGCCACCATAGTCACATGTTTGCCTGGCATCAAAGCAAACCCAGTCAGCAAATTTCCTTTGGCAAAGATGTGGGCCAGATAAACAGCTGAGCTGTGGCCCAGATTAGTTTGTGTTTGCCGGCCCAGATATGGCCCACATCTCCTTTGCCAGAACTGAACCAAAGCAGTGCCATAAGTCCACCAAGCATGAGCCAAATATAATTTTATGTGGCCCAAATATGGCACACTTCTTCTTTGCCAGAACTGAACCAAAGGAGTGACATAACTCCACCAAGCATAAGCCAAATAATAAAATTTAATGTGGCCCATATGTGAGCCTTATATGCTGTTTTAGTATGGTTGAGTTCTGTTAAAATCTAACGGCCCTTATGTGGCCCACATGCAGCTGACAGTATGTAAAAGTCTTATTAACTAGTTATTAAGGTAAATGAAACACTCAACAACAAATGTACTCAAAACAATTTACTTTTGACATGTGTTTAAATAATTACAGCTTTAAGAATAAATATAACATTTAAGAATACATTTAAGAATAAATTACAGCTACTCAGTTGTACTTAATAATTTAAGTGGAATTCAGTTGAAAACATTAAGAATAAATATTAATAATATAAATAACATTCAAAGAGTCTTAGACTAATGATTTTTTTACACCAAAATTCATGTTTTAAAGCATATATTAATGTTATGTTCAACTCTGAGAGTAATAAATAAAAAATAAAATAAAAAAATCACAGAAAAATAAATAAATAAAAGTAACTTGATTGGTAAAGTTAAAGAAACTTGAAAGGTAAGTTGAGATGTGTGTTGATGTACAGGGACGTCTCTAATGAGGGTCGGCAATGTGTTGTTGGGCCTCGCGTTTCTTCAATCGCTCCCTCCTCCCCCCCTCTCGGTCTCCAGCGAGGTGCAACCATTTAATGATGTTGAATTCAATGTCTTTATTTGATGCTTTTCCAGTAAGGGGATTCTGCCTGACTGCACCTGCAATAAAGATGAATTTAAATAATGTTAGCAGCAATAAAACCTGGAAGCTAGAGCTGGAGGATAATGAAAAAAAAAAAATTTAATATAAATTATTTCCTTTAATATTTTAATTGCAATTATTAACCACCTCTGATTGACCACTGTGTATATATATATATATATATATATATATATATATATAAATCCAGTATATTTTCAAAAGGAATTGCAAAATGTGGGCCATAATAATACCATAATTTCTTATGACAAATTATTTAGATTTTGTTTTTAGAATATATTTTTAGAATACTTTTTCAGCAACCGGTTAAAATTTACAACACTGCATGTATTCTGCTTTAAAAAAGACATGCACACTTTAATGTAAAAACACACCAACACAGATAGCATAAATGTCACGTTTAAGTCCAAAGATTCAAATAGAAGTGTTTTTACGAACACAATATAAACTCAAACACAATGATGTGAGACAGCGTGCAAGCACAAACGCACAAACAGCCAAGTACTGAATGCAAGGAGGAACTTAAATGCACAGTGATAATGAACTAAATACAGATAGGTGTAGGCATGCACTGGTATGAGACTTTGACAGTATGATAATCAAGCAAAAATATTGTGATTACAGCTTTACAATGTATGATTGACAATATATAAAAAAATAACTTTATGCAAAAACAAAACAACTTATAAATAAAAAAATGCAGTCACTTAAGGGATGGCCAGGGATGTGATCAGCTAATGACAAAAAAGAGGGAAAACAAGAATAGCTAACCCCATCCCCTGTAATTATTATTATTTTAATTAAATTAATAGAGATATCTTACTATTACTATTGGTTTGAGCTACAGGAAAGCTAGAACTCATAATGTTTATTATGTTCTAGTTTATCTCATAATGTTTATCCTGCATTATGTTGATTGTTAGGGACAAGAAAATGTATTATCTGTCAAATTGGAATGACGTTTGAAAAATGTGTTGATTTCATTAACAAAATGAACACTACCATGCACAGGGTTGCCAGATTGTACAGATCAAGTAAAACACATGGCAGAAAATGAATCAATTTAAGAGAAAAGCTGTTTAGGGGATTTAAGCACCAGACCATGAATTTGTGACAAATTTTTACTGAGATAACAGAAATTACAATATGATGTTCTGTAAAGCGGTTTTGAAAAGTTGTGTATTGTGCAAAGTGCTATACAAATAAAAATGACTTCTAAAAAAGGTTCTTACCAATGACAACTTCCTTTAAGACTAGGCTTTGGACACCAATCTTCCCATTGACTCCTCTCCAATTCACGTGCCACAGCAGTTGTAAAAGTGGCTTTCAGCACTCTCCACACGGTGTCTTTCAGGTCAAAGCCACCAACCAGACCCAGAAAGGTAGTCTCAGAAAAAAAAACAAAAAAAAAACATTGTGTACGTGGTTAAAATAGGCATTTAAATAGACCACCCTAAAATGAAAATGCTTTAAAATTAACTATAAACTATCACATACTCCATCTGAAAACATTTTCTAGGTTTGTAATATGGAAATTCTTGTCATTGCCCAAACCATACCGCACGTTAGGGCTGGGCAGTATGACAATATATACCATCTATCTATCTATCTATAAATTACAGGAACGTCTGTGTGTGTGTGTGTGTGTGTGTGTGTGTGTGTGTGTTTGTGTGTGTGTTGTTTCAACCATTGGACAGACTGAATATAGGTCTATTTGACCTGTGTGCAGTGTGTTTGTGTGTGTGTGTGTGTGTGTGTGTGTGTGTGTGTGTGTGTGTGTGTGTGTGTGTTTGTGTGTATGTTTGTGTGTATTGTATCAACCATTGGACAGACTGAATATAGGTCTATTTGACCTGTGCAGTGTGTGTGTGTGTGTGTGTGTGTGTGTGTGTGCGCACGTGTGTGTGTTTCTGTGTGTAAAATTAGGTAGAAAGTTAGGTAGCAGCAGAAAGTAAGGTAGAACAGTTAGCCTATGTGTATTAGCATGTAGATACAATGGGTTATCCCACCGGTCACTATTGTTGCCGTTGACATGTTTGTGAGTTCTATGACCACATTAAAAAAAGTTGAGTAATTGCAAATGCATATATCAATACTAGACACCTTAAACATGATGTGTACCAAAAATCTATGTCCTATCTTTATGTTAACATACTTTACTAACATATTCTTTGGGAGCTTTCTAGGTGCCATCCTCTTCTCTTGGCGCAAACAGGAAGTAAACAGCTCTGGTCATGTGACAATTTACACTAAACATGCGACACTGCACATATTTCATTAAGACCCTTTATTATTTCAATATCTGCTGGAAATGCATTGATAGATCATTCAGTAACATTTTTATAGCCTTAGAAATTAAACATTTTTTTACGGTCACTATTGTGACCGGTGGGATTAAATGGGTTAAACACATTTAAGTGTTTATTTTATTACAATTTATCTATTTGCATTTGTAGCAGGGGCGGTTCTACACCCTGTTTGGGGGGCTTCACCCCCTTAGTCTGCCGTCTCTGCCCCCCTAAAACTATAATTACCTATCACCAGTGTTGGGAAAGTTCACTTTCTACATGAACTAGTTCAAAGTTCAGTTAACAAATTTTTAAATGAACTAGTTCAGTTCTGTCACGATCCACACTTGGGAAGAAGGGAAAGATCCAAGGGTGCAGTATGAAATGTTTAATAGGGAAATCCGTTACTCAAAATCCAGTCCAGGCAATAGTCGATATCATAATCCATCCAAAACAAGAACATAAACAGGAACACAGAAGAAACAGAAGTGGCGTGATAAATACACAAGGACTCCGTGACACATACTAAAACAGACAGGGTATATATACACAGGGAACACAAGCTAAACAAGATAACAAGGGGGCGTGGTAAACTGAAACACCTGTGAAGACTAATCAACATAACGGGGAACAACTGAACATGACAAGACACATGGCAGGATCACATGACAAGCAGGGAATAATATGACAGACACTAACAAGGAACAAGACAAAACCCACACCGTGACAAGTTCTTTTTTTCCATATGTTGCTGCGAGCTATTATTTTTCAAATTTATTGCCACAGCCCATATAAAACCACAGACAGCAATTATGTTATCAGTTTTAACACTGAAACTATGCGTCAGATTTCATCTTCATATCCAATTTTAAAATCCTTATCCAACCAGGGTTTACATAGCATTGAGGGTAGGGTTGCCAACTAAACAAATGCGGGACAATCGTGCATGGTTCTTTACAGGAAAATGAGGGACACTCAAAATATTTGTAGGCTATAGGCTAGGCCAACATAACACAGTAGGCCTATATGTCATTTCAAGTTCGTATGCGTTTAAAAGGTTTTCAGACAACACATTTGTTTTGATTAAAATCATATTACACACAAACCATAGTTCAGAATAATAGCATTTATCTGAAATAGAAAGCTTTTGTAATTATACACTACTTTTAAAGAAATTAATAGCCTACTTTTATTCAGCAAGTACATTTATAATGTTACGTTTTTTTTATTTCGGATAAATTTACTTTGAACCTTTTATTCATCAAAGAATCCTGATTTTTTTTTTCTTTCTTTTTTTTTACATTAATAATAATCAGAAATGTTTCTTGGTCAGCAAATCACATCAGTATATTATTCCCTCAGGATGATTTCATGCTTTCTTGCGTGGCTGGATGTATGTTGGACTCACAATAATCACGTTGTTTGAATTCGTTAAAACTGATTTGCCGAAATCAAAACTCAGTCGGACAGTGAAAGGGATTTGCCATTAGCGCGAGTCCGGATCGAAGCGACCAGACAGCGGAGGATTCTGTGCGCAAATCAAACAATGATTTGTCCCAAAATAATAATTAATTCTCAATTTAGAGTTTGTTATTCGTATGGTCTGATCTATGGGTCTGATGCGCGTGAGTGTGGACTGTGATTGGATGATGACCGGTGTCGTGATCAAGTGTTGCTGTTGTCTCAGATTCAGTCATACATCAGTGGTTAGATCAGCGTCAATAAACGGGACAACGGAGGTTCCGAACGGGACAAATACATTTCTATAGAAATCTTGCACCCTTTTGAACGAAGTTAAACTGAGAGAGCGTGCCGTTCACAGACACCAGAATGAACGAGTTCACAGTAACGTTCATCAGGCAGTAACAGAGTACGTTCAGTTCACGTTCGCCCAAAATATGAACGAGTTCATGAACTATCGTTCAATGAACGCGTTCAGGCACAACACTGTCTATCACCCATCGGACCATATCACCCATCGGACCATATCAGTTGTGCACTCTGTTAATTTTGATTTGCCGCCATACAAACTCCACAAGCAGCCCCACGGGAATGGTCGGTGTAGCCGGCACACTATACATTAGTAACCTAGACGTTCTCCTATATCTCTTTTTGCTCCATTCAGTTCAAAGTCTCCAGAGTCCCCACCCATCTGCCCTCTCCAATTTCTTCTACCAAGGTCAGCCAATGCTTCGGTCCCACCTTCGCTGGTCCCCTCCAGCTCCCCTACTCATCCATCCACCCCGCTGCGCTGCATAGATACACATTTGAGCTTCCAGTCACCAGCTCCCTCCTGGCTGGATCCCTGTCAGTCCTCCGAGCCCTTGACTCCACCTCAACCCTCTGACCCTTCACCATCTCCTTGGAAAATACCTCATTTGAATATTCAAACATAACATTTCAGAAAACTTGTAATACAAAAAATAAAAAAATAAAAAATAACTGGGAAGTATGTGGTATCTATTAGTTATTTTTTCCCCCTATTCACATGTGGTGAAATTCAAAGCTTTAGATTTTGATAGGGAATTTTGAATTCTGAAGAAAGCTGTTATTTTTTTGGATGCCAGTGGCTTCCGAAACTAACAATTCCGACTCAATGGATTGCTTTAAACAGCAGAGATGTTAGGAATTTTCCATTGTGCATGATGAATGCTACTGACACGTCTGCCGTTTTGAGACCCTGTGCTCTGATTAAACTGGCAAACACTCGGCAAAACATTACAACACCTCGATTATTGTGTTTTCTCATTAAACACAATCTCACTCCAGGCCTGATTACTATCATCTAGTAAACATATGCTAATTAATGAATGTCTGTTCATGCCCCACTGGAGCACACGCTTTCTTAAGGAAATTAATTTCAGGAGTCAATAGAAACAAACACAGATGAACTTGCATTGCCTGGGTCAAAGGTCACTATTGCGGAGTTGTCATTCATTCTTTGGATGGAAGGATGATGGTCATTTCTGTTCTGCAGAACCTTTCAAAATCTGTAGCCTTTAATCATGAATATTGTATGTAATTTAAATAGGTATTCTTATACAAAAGACTATAACAGACTTTCTTTTAAAGTGAATTTAGTTACTCTAAATGCTTTATTATCTCCATGCACACTAAAAAACTCCTGGTTTATTTCTTCAACCCATTTTCTGGGTTAAAATGATGGGTTATTTTTTTCAGAGAGTAACCATTTTCTGGGTTATAGGGCTAATATTTTGACCCAACTCTTGGGTTGTTTGGGTTTCTGGGTTATTTTTCAAAGAGTAACCCATGTTCTGAGTTATAGGGTTGGCTTTCTCTCTCTCTCTCGCCCGCCCGCCCGCAGTTGTTCTGGAATTTTCTCTCAACAGTCGTTTGAAATAACCGTCGCTTCGCGCTCGATCCGTTTTGGCCTGTGCTTCTTCGGTGCAACTTCATCTATATTCAAGGTAAGAAAGTATTTTCAGTGTAGATGTAACATAAACTTTTCTGTGTCCATGTCTCCATTGCTAGTTTAGCACCATTTGCTAATTTTTTTTTTTACCATGGCTTAGTTGCTACGTTGAGACTAGCGTTAGCCGTGGTAATTTTGTGGTTGGCATGCAACGTTAGCCACAGCTATCTCGTCAACATCTAGGACAACTCGAGGTATCGCAATTTTCATTCAATCAGCTCATTTCTGTGAATGAATGTAAAACTAAAGGTATATTGCAGCACATGGTAATGTCAGTATATACATTAACGACTATTTGAGACAAATATAATGTCAATTTAATATAAAATGGCGCGGCAGGATTTTGAACACCATCCTGAGCCGTTGCTGGGCGCCTCGGACAGACGCCGGATGGCGCCGCCGTTGTGTGTACACTCATAGAGAATAATGTGTTTGAATTTTAAAGACATGGCGCTGCATGGCCATAAACTGAGAGAGTGCGCGTCCGGTGTGCGATACCTCGAGTTGTCCTAGACGCGACGCGGCGCGTGCTGCGCTTCTCGTCCGGTGTTCAACCCCCTTTAGCCGCGGCTACAGAGCGACAAGGCAACACAATAGTTGAGTTATGTTTACTACCAGCTGCGTCGTGCTTATCATATTATACAGTGCTCTACTGGCTGAAGTAGTGAGAGTTAAAGAACCGGGTCAAGTCTTCGAATTGTTGTTAACCTCTATATTGCTATGTTTTCTCCAGGTCATTTTGAATGGACAGCTTTGTTACTGATAAGCTAACTGAGTGGCGGCTGTCTGAGCTGATAACGTTAGATAATTTTAGAGGTGAGCATTTTACTATTACTGCCCTTATATCATCTCTCTAACAGTTATACCTAAACATTTTTCTTTAATAAGGCTTAAATGTGTCAGTGCAAGATTTTGTGAAAGTAACGTTACAACTTCTTCGACAGTGGGGTATGGATATCTATATAACCCTAAAGATACTTGTGCCTTGTCTTTAAGCTGTTATGCATAAGAATGGGCCAGATATTCACCTTTGTATTAATGTCATTACACTTGTTAATGAAAGAAAAGATGGACGGTATAGACTGTCATTCACACAAAATGGGTAATGCTGCAAAAGAACCACATTAGTTAACTAGCAATTTGGGCCACGTGAAAAAATAAAAGAAAAAATAAAGCCACAGCATTCCCTTAAAATTCAATTCAATTCAATTCAAATTTATTTGTATAGCGCTTTTCACAATACATATTGTTTCAAAGCAGCTTTACAGAAAGTGCATTTCAGAAATGTACATAGAAAAAATACAGTTAATCATGTATTAATTTAGGGCATAACATATCGCCAGCGTTGAGTCGTCTCTTCACAGGCGTCGAGTCGTCTCTTCATGGGTGTTGGGGCATCTGAAGTTTCCATGAGAGGCTGGATACATACTGGAGCTGATGAACTCGATTTACCTCAGGACTAGCGTCCCGAGATAACAGAAAAGCAGATGGGAAATAATTAGCATAGCTGCTGTTCATAATATTAATGCATTTGATCTGATTCAACTGTAGTATAAAAGGTAAGTATTATGTGAATGCTTGGCTAAAGAGATGCGTCTTTAGTCTAGTTTTAAACTGGGACAGCGAGTCTGAGCCTCGAACAATATCAGGAAGGCCATTCCAGAGTTTAGGAGCTAAATGTTAAAACGCCCTCCCTCCTTTAGTAGACTTAGATATCCTAGGAATGACCAGAAGCCTTGAATTTAGTGATCTTAAAGAGCGCGATGGATTGTAGGGCAATAGAAGTTCCGTTAAATACCCAGGAGCTAAACCATTTAGGGCTTTATAGGTGTAACGGTCACCAGCTGGAGTGCCCTTGAGAGCCACCAGAGGGCACTCCACATAAGACTATTATCACTCACAAACTACATTTCCCATAACTCACTGCCCGGACTCATCATCACTGATCACATTCACCTGTACCTCATTCACTGATTGCATTCACCTGTATTTCATCCTGTTAGTCTGTCTATTTATACCATGTTCATTCATTCACTCAATGCGAAGTCTTGTATGTTATTTCACTGCATCTCTGAGCATTTCCTTTGTTGTCGTTGTACCAGGTTTCTGATCTCTGCCCGTGTCCTGGTTTTCCTGTTTCTGCCTCACCCTCTGGATTTGTCTGTTTGTTGGATTGCCTGCCTGTGTATGACCGTTGCCTGGATTTTGATTACGATTCTGTATAACCCTTTAAATAAAACTGCATTTGGATCCTCAACCTTTGTGTCTCGGAGCAGTACACAACAATAGGTCAGTAGTAATACTTTGTAATTGATACGGAACTTAATAGGTAACCAGTGTAGAGATGATAGAATTGGTGTTATATGATCATATTTTCTTGACCTAGTAAGAACTCTAGCAGCTGCATTTTGGACTAACTGTAGCTTGTTTATTGAGGATACAGGACAACCAGCTAATAAAGCATTATAGTAATCTAGTCTCGAGGTCATGAATGCATGAACTTTTCTGCATCAGAAACAGATAGCATGTTACGTAGCTTAGCAATGTTTCTAAGGTGGAAAAAGGCTGTTCTTGTAACATATGAAATATGATTTTCGAAAGACAAGTTGCGGTCTAGTATAACACCCAGGTCTTTTACTGTAGTGGATAAAGTAACAGGACATCCTTCTAAATTAAAGTTGTATTGTAAAAGGTTTTGTGGGCAGTTTTTTGGACCAATAAGTAATACCTCCGTTTTATCTGAATTTAATAACAGAAAATTACACGTCATCCAGTATTTTATATCTTTAACACACTCTGTCAATTTAGATAATTTAGTGTTTTCATCTGGTCGTGATGAAATATATAATTGAGTGTCATCAGCATAACAGTGGAAATTAATTCCATGTTTTCTTATAATATTACCAAGTGGCAGCATATTGAGAACAGCAGAGGGCCTAACACAGATCCTTGCGGCACTCCATAGTTTACTGACGTTATCTTTGATTTTTCCCCATTTGTGATGCGATCTGGGAAAACCCACCACATGGTGAAATTTTACCTATTACTGGTTTTGAAATCATATGGAAGCTGGTATCAAACCCTTTCCAAATCTGTTTTTATTTTTATCATAGCTTGTTGGTAGCAAAAGTTATGTTTATCTGAAGTTGGCCGATCACTATGATTTTCTGGAACGGAATTTTGAGAAAAACAGGTTTAATTAACTGTAACCGTTGGGACGCTTGGCACTCTTTTTTTTTTAAACAGGATTGGCGCGAAATGCGCACTAATACACATTCACTGTACATGTTATGTGGTTTATTTTATAGGTAAACTATCTTTGTAGTGTTAAGAGACGGACAGGTGTATGGGATATACGGCGAATGTTGTTTTTTTTGTTGTTTTTTTTTTTTCACCTCTGCCGGGCGTTAGAGAAAATGGTCGCATAGAATGCATTAGAGAAAGAGAGTATTTTCAGCTTGACACTATCGCTGATTTTCTGCACTAAACAAGGGAATTTTGCCAAGATATTTTCAGAGATAAGAGAAAAGATGTTATAGAATAATAATTGAATGAAAAATAAATTGACAAAAAACTGACATTCAAACTATTTTGGAATTTACTGAAAACGGCCCAGCACGACATCCGACGGGTTTTCCCAGATCGCATCACATTTAAACAGACAAAATGGTAGCGGTCTGATAAGTACGATCTAAACAAGCTTAATGCCTGTCCATTAACACCAGTGTAGTTTTGTAGTCATTCTAAGAGTATTTTGTGATCTATAGTGTCGAACGCAGCGCTAAGATCGAGTAAAACTAGTATTGAGATACAGCCTTGGTCAGTGGCTAGAAGTAAAAGTGATTATTTGTTAGCTTGATAATGAAAGAGTGTCTGGTGAGTGGTTCACAATTGTCTCAACTTATTAACAATACTCAGGTTGTCTTGTTTTCTGTCTTTCATATGAAGACATAGATGAGGAGGCATTTCTTCTCTTTGATGAGGACACTATCAAAAATCTTGTCCCCAAAGTTGGCCCCAGGCTTAAATTCCTGAGGCTCTTCAGAAAATTTCTATTTTTTATTTTAATATTGTTATTACAGTGTGACCTAAAATAAATAGGAAAATAAACATGTCCAAGTGTGTGTTCTCTTACGAGAGGTTCTCTCGTATTGCGTAAGTTAGCTTACGCTACGGGTAAAGTAATCTTTTCTCGAGATATGAAGCCAAAAAATTATCCTTAATTTTTATTCATTGTCAACGCAGTGCAGCAGCTAGCAGACCTAGAGCAGGCTATCTAGCGCGCTCATTGGCTGCTCCGCGGCAACTGCAGCAGCCTACCAGTGAGCCTGGCGTGACGTCACAAACTGCACCGCTCACAAGGGATTGCAGAAGCGTACGGTCACGGGGCTAGTTTTTCTTTACGTTACAAGAAAGCTACCCCGCCCCCCGCGCCCGTCTCCCGGCGAAAGGAGAAAAGAGTGTTTTAGCCCCGCCGAGGCTGGACTACCTCCATTCCACAGATATTTCTCAGTCCCCTCCTAAGTTCAGGCTACTGAAAATATCAATACTGCAGTAAACGAGCCTGTTACAGTACACGCACGCCTGCAAAACATGATGACGCTCTCTGGCTACTCGCCCCTCTTCCCGCGCTCTCTCCCTCTGTTCGAGCCGCGCAGACCGTGCCGCTCACAAGGGATCGCAGAAGCGGACGGTCACGGGGCTAGTTTTTCTTTACGTTACAAGAAAGCTTCCGCCCCCCGCGCCCGTCACTCACCGGCGAAAGGAGAAACGAGAGTGTGTGAGTCCCGCCGAGGCTGACTGACCGCCATTTCTCACATATTTCTCAGTCCCCTCCCAAGTTCAGGCGACTGGTAATATCAATACTGCAGTAAACGAGCCTGTTATAGTACACGCACGCCTGCAAAACATGATGACGCTCTCTGGCTACTCACCCCGCTTCCCGCGCTCTCTCCCTTTGCTTGTGCCGCGCAAACTGCGCCGTTCTCAAGGGATGTCAGAGCGGACGGTCAGACGACAACGCCCACTGCCCGAAATTCTTCTCAAAGAGCGAGGATGCGCTGGCCCAAGCCTGGCCCAGCGTCCCGCTGTACGTTTTTCCCCCGATCTCGCTGTTACCCCACGTGATCGGGAGGATCAGAGAGACGCGCCATTCAGTGCTCCTCATAGCCCCGCGCCGGGAGAACCAGACATGGTTCCCGGAATTAATGCGGCTGGCAGACACAGCCCCATGGCCGATCCCGGTGAGAAGAGACCTTCTCTCTCAAGTCCGCGGTTCGATCTGGCATCCTCATCCAGAGCGCTGGTCTCTGCATGTGTGGATAATCAACGGATACCCGCTGATTTGCCAAAAAAGGGTCGTGAACACAATCACGCAGTCTAGAGCCCCCTCTACGAGACGGCTCTATGCGTCAAAATGGTCTGTGTTTAACAAGTGGTGCACGGGGAAAAATCTAGACCCACAAACGTGTGGGGTTTCGTGGGTTCTGTGCTTCCTTCAAGAGCTGCTGGACGCGGGCAGGTCCCCCCTCCACGCTCAAAGTTTATGTTGCGACTATTGCAGCGTTCGCCGACTCGGCGCGTGGCCGCACATTAGGAAGGAATGAATTCATCATCCGCTTCCTCAGAGGAGCCAGGAGGATGAATCCCCCCCCGGGCCCCCCTCGGTTCCGATTTGGGATTTGTCTTTGGTCCTAGAGGCCCCGAAAGCTTATCCCTTCGAACCCTTAGACACTGTGGATCTGAAATACCTCATGTTCAAAACCGTTTTTCTGATAGCTTTGTCTTCAGTAAATGCGTGGGTGACTTATACGCGTTATCAGTTAACGCGGCGTGTCTCGAGTTCGGACCTAATGATTCAAAAGTCATTCTCAAACCGAGACATGGTTATGTCCCCAAAGTGATGGGCACTCCTTTCAGAGTGCAGGTCATTTCTCTCTCAGCCCTACCGGCATCCGGCAGCGAGGTTGATAGTAACCTCCTCTGCCCTGTCAGGGCTCTGAGGAATTACGTCACGCGCTCCGCCGCTTTCAGGCGCTCGGAGCAGCTTTTCGTTTCTTTTGGAGGGCGCACCAAAGGTCTCGCCGCCTCGAAAACACAGTATGTCCAGATGGATAGTAGACGCTATTGCGGCAGCTTATGCGTCTAAACACCTGCAGTGCCCTTTGGGCATCCGGGCTCATTCCACCAGAGGCATGGCCTCATCGTGGGCATGGTCCAGCGGGATTTCCATTCATGACATTTGTACAGTGGCAGGTTGGGCCTCCCCCTCCACATTTGTTAGGTTTTATAACCTGGAAGTTCCCGCCCTGCAGGCTAAACTTCTATCAGTCTAAGTCATGTGTATGCCCTGCCCAGACTATTGTGCGCGGGCTACTTACTCGATTTAGCTCTCCTGGTTGAGCTGCACTAGAAAGGGTTGTGTCAGTATCTGTATAGACCGGCCGAGCCGCTCTACACCCCCTAATGTGTGCTTATGAACGTGCTGGCCCACTCTGTCGGCCACCTGTTTCCCACTTATCAGTGTTCCCCGGGCTTCCCCTGGGACTCATGTAGTGGATGCTAGGCGCGCACGGCGTTGACAAGGGGTTCCTGTAGCGTAAGCTAACTTACGCAATACGAGATAACCTCTCGTAAGAGAACGTAATCGGTTACTAACGTAACCTCGATTCTCTCTAGAAGAGGGAACGAGTATTGCGTAACCCGCCGTGCTCGCGAGCTCATTTCGCTTCAGTCGACGAAAACCAGGGTATCAGCCTCGGAGCCTTCCTTTTATACGCTAAGCCACCCCCATTCTGGCGGGCTGTGACGCGTGAGGGCGCGACATCACGCCAGGCTCACTGGTAGGCTGCTGCAGTTGCCGCGGAGCAGCCAATGAGCGCGCTAGATAGCCTGCTCTAGGTCTGCTAGCTGCTGCACTGCGTTGACAATAAATAAAAATTAAGGATAATTTTTTGGCTTCATATCTCGAGAAAAGATTACTTTACCCGTAGCGTAAGCTAACTTACGCAATACTCGTTCCCTCTTCTAGAGAGAACCGAGGTTACGTTAGTAACCGATTAAGTTTTTTCATATAGCCTATATTTTAATTTAATGCAATAAAAATGTAAAAGTGCTT